>JAJJWW010004714.1:0-51899 GCA_023531295.1 Papaver armeniacum | reverse complement strand
AAATTATTGAACTTTCTTCTTTGTGATTCACCAACAAAATTCTCTTGTAAAATCTACAAATGATCTTATAAAGAAGTACTCCAAGAATCCAAGTGCCCAAGTTCAAGAGAAGTGGAACAAGTGCGACGAAACGGAGCACAACACTCAAAAATAGATGGGACAAAGACCAATATTAACTCATCCAAATTCAAGAAATCTGATCTCCTTTTGAAGATAATTCAAGAGAAGAGAATGCAAAAAGAATTAGGTCATTCGAGTTGGGACGAATAAGTTACGGCCAAAACAAGTTAATCGAATATCGACGTCTACATGCCAAGTATGCATACCGGTTTTGCAAACGAATTTTCGTGACCTAGAGCGGTATGCAAACGGGTTTATAACTAAAACTGGATTTTGATTTTAAATGATGGTATGCATACATGGTATTGTACCATGAAGTCCAAACATCCCGAACTACTATTTTCAAACCTAAACATTTAAGAACCTTAAACATAAATCAAGTTATAAATACTCTAAGCAAATGATAAAAAATCTTGCTCAAGTTTATAGACATACCTTTTAGAAGGATCCTGTCGTGAATCATACGACTTTACCAAATATTCAATATTAACACAATATGTGCGCCCCAATTCTCGTGCTTCCCTCACCATATACTTAACATGGCATTCCTTGGTGAGGATGCACTTACAACACAATCAAGTTGTGTTGATGTGAACAATGTCTTGCTCACCACAAGTATTTGAAACAAACTTTTTCCGTAACTATGGATTTTTCACCATATATAGTTTTTGGCTTATTCCATTTCACTTTTGGATTATCTGTGAGACATCACTTTTAGAACCTTTCACATCAAAATCCATATTTCCAAAGAACCTTTTGAGTTGCAACATCATGGATATCGCCTTCTCCATAGTCATGGAATTTTTTACGGGAGATCATTCCTTTTCACACTCAAAGCATCATTGGCTTTCTTTGGTACCCACTTATGAGTGCATAATATGAACCTTCTTCCCATTAATCTATTCTAGATTTATCTAAGAGAATTGAATTGACTATTCTTTTGCAAGTTAGTCTTTCTCCAATTGGGAGCATCGGATATTTTCTTCATCTTTACGAAGTTATCCTTTTCATAACCATTACGATTGTGAAAAGGATTCGCATGACGTTAATAGACAAATCTAGGTTTATCACAAAGACCGATTCCTTTGCCTAAAAAGGTTGGACAGTTACAACTTGTAACATTAAGGGTATTAGTCTTAACATATGATCTTGGTTTCACAACTTCTTGTGATGCCCAAACAAGAACATCATGAAGTTTCTCATTCCTTATACGGAAACTACATCTCCTTTCCAGGTGACCTTTATTTCCGCAATAGTGGAAAACATAAGAAATGTTCTTACTGATCGTGTGTCAATCCGTCAAAAATAATTTCACTTTCTTACTCACTAAATTTAAATGAAGCACAAGGTAAGGAAGAGTTCGTATCCACAGAGAGGCAATTGTTGTTATGTAATTTTCAATTTAAGGTAACCAAGGGGGATGTTTGTTGTTTAAGCGAAATACTAAAGTAAAAATAAAATAGAGCAAAGCAAATAGTTGGAATAATCAATAAGGAGAAGATATTGGTCACGGGATAGTATCATTCACAAACATGTATTTTCATCAATGATTAGAATTGGTATTTTAATCTCGTATTTATTAAAAGTCCTAGGATACCTTGATCGCAAGTATAACCCGTTAATTCCATGTTTTCATCACAACCACATTAAAAGATGCATATGTGAATTCTTCCTAGAAAGCAACCTAAAGTGTAAAAGCACAATTAAGTTTAACTCCCTACAAGCATTAAGTTTTATGGAATAAGACTCATCAATGCAAACGAATGTGTAAAAGCACTAAATGTTTTAACAAAAGTTATGATTCACTTGTGACTAGTAGGATATATCACTACAAGCACTACCCACAATTATGCTACTTAGAATCAGGGATAAACAACTTTTCGTATTGAAAACCCTAATATAGCTCTAGAGATGAACGCAAATCGGATTGATTCCGGACTCAACCTAACAAGTATTCAAATCTTATAACACTATTAATTGTGAATCACAAACAATAAATTACTGAGACAAAACTAATTCATAGATTCAAAAACATGTTGAGAAATCAACTTTTATCCCATAACCAATAATATGTTTAGCTACTCATAGCTATGGAGTTCATAATAATAATAATTGAAAAGAAGAAGATGAACAAAAGCAAACCCTGGAAGCGTAAACAAAACGGCTCTCCAAAATTCCAAGAATAAGATATTTCATAAGTTGTAGAAGACCTTCCCTTTATAGCTTTTCTCCAACTTCTAAAATTAGGTCTAGTCTTCAAAGTCCATTAGATGAAAATCCACCAAGCCCATAGAAGAGAGAACCCCATGTAGAAAATATGTCCCAAAAGTGGTCGTCGGAAATCTGATATTGTGGCCGGAAATTGGCCGGAAGAGTCGCCGGAAATCGGTTCAGGTGACCGGCAAAGTCCGCCCGGTCACCGGTCAACGGGTCGGATCGGTTCAACTAGTCGGCTCGGCGGGTCAACTCGGCTGAGCAGGAGTCGGGGAGAGCGGTCCTTAGTCGGACACAGAATCGGTGGTGTGTCATTTGGAACCGATCGGATGAGTTAAACTGAGTCACATATCTGACTTGTCCGGAAACATTCATGGCCTGAGCCGTTGCAAGGCCAGAGCTGAGCTGCACTATCCTTTGTGCATCACCACGACAAAGACAAACACCACCAAATAAAGCCTAACATACATCTATTCCATTCATTCTTCACAACTACGCTAACATCTCCCGTGCAGCCGCACTCCATCACAGCCTCCATAACTCAGAACTCCATATACATTCTCCGTTTCAACCTCAACCGAACACCTCGGTTCAAGCCACTTCCTGCAAATAAAGACATAACTCCACCACCTACAACTGGATTTACTCACCGCATCATTATCTCCGCCCATCACCCTTGTACTGCAGCTACACACACTTGTATGCAATGTCACCGCAACAACCAACACTCGAACCCATTAGCTCACCTTGTCCCGCCATTTTCCATGGATCGGCACCACAACCAATTCCATATGTTACCATTTCATTGTCAATGAGCCACACATACCATCTTGGTCGGTCTTAGCCGCAATGTCAGTTCCTAACATTCATCTATTTATTTGAATCTCAAGTACCAACACCACTATCTCCCCTGCAATCTCGCACCAGATTTCACCTCCATTCCCTCGGCATTGCAACTTCATTCTCTCCCCGGCTCACACGCACACAACCGGCTTTGCACCTCATATCCATTTCAGCTCGGTGCCAACATCAAACCATCTCCCACCAAAGACCACACAACCAACATCACCACAAAGTGGCAATCAACACAAATCAAGTCTACGCTCACAAGCTCAAAGCAAACACACACCGCCTAAGTATGGCACCACCTACTGCTTTGCCAATCTCTCTCATTTCACAACCCATTAAGCTCAACCACCACCGGATCTTAGTTCCCCAAAGAAATGTTTCACTATGCTAAGCTCAGCTCATAATACAATTCCCCGGCTCGCATTGTCGCTGCAGCAAATCACTAATCATCTCCATTTCTCCATCTCTTCCAAGACCCATTTTTGTAACCTGCGTACTCAACCAACGACTCACTACAGCACGCAATCCGAGTTCAAATCCCGACTCTATTAACATCTCCACTCCAAATGCAACTTCAGTAGGACCAGCACTTCCACCTGAGCTTGTAGGAGCAGAATATCGCAGCAAGGATATACTTGTGAAGTCCTCGCCAATGACACTTTACAAGTGTCGCAGACTGACGACGCAATAGATGGTAGTGATAGAAACATGAAGAAAGCGCGAAGATCTTGCGAAGACTAGAGTGTTTGCGAGACTTAACATTTATACTCCTGCGAGATTTCGCAAGGTAAATCCGAAATTAAGGGAAATATTAGTTGTACATGAGCTGTCATCCACTATGTAAACACTATATAAAGAGGAGAGCAGGAGAGAGAAGGGGGGACACACATTTTAGGAGAGAGAAATAATTTTTAGAAAAGAGAGACATATTTTTGGAGAGGAAAACTCATTTTGTTAGTTAGAGAGATATTATTTTACAGGGGAGATTTATTTTCTTTATCATCCTCTTCCCCTAAAATTAGATCTAGAGCTCTACAAAATATCCATTAATGGAGATTGTAAATGTAATACTAATGTAACTTCAACAATCATAGTGAAAAACCGTGGATGTAGATCACATTGATCGAACCACGTAAAAATCCTTGTGTCCATTTTATAATTTTAGCATTTTAATCTTTATTTTTGATTATGAAATAGACTTAGATCTATGAAATATTATGAGGGGTGTAGTGTGGGATTTCTTGCAACTACATATGCGCTAGAAACAGGGAGAGAGTAATGGATTTTGTCCTTCCTGTAACTTGTTGGATCAAGAAATTTCCATGAAAATTAGTTACTGTTCATACTTTTTATTTAGATCTATAAAATTTAGGTTCAAAAATGGAAGTTTTATGGAAGAAATCACACTTTCAGGGAGAAAACACCGTCAACAATTCAAGGACATGAAAAAAAAAAAAAAAAAAGGTTGATGTGATGAAATTCAAGGAAGAAAGCTAATTTTTTAATGGAAAATTTCATATTCAGGAGAAAAAGCAAGAGGAAAATTGTTGAAGGAAATAAAGGAAGAACGAAGAAAAGGATAAGAACAAAACGCTGTGATTTTTATCACAAACAGAAACTCGCATAGATGGTTTGAGTTGGAGCGAAGAAGCTTGATGTCGCAAGATCAAATCTCGCCATAGTCATATTTTTTCACATTTTTTCTACAGCCTGGAGAGGAGAAAAGAATAAGAGGTGGCTACATGCATATCTTCGCAAACAACAAGCAGCCCAGATGGTCAGAGAAGAAGTATGCAAACCAGAGGACTCGGGTTCGAATCTCCCTCCTCGCAAAGAGGGGAAAAAATGGATAATTTCGCAAGGTTGTTTCATTATTTCGCAAACAAGAGGCGGCATAGTTGGTTACCTGCGAAATTAATGAGTTCATGGTCGCGAGTTCAAATCTCAATGAACGTGTATTTTTCGCATGGATTTTTCGCAAGAGTATTTCGCACAGAAGAAAGTAAGTTATTATTTCGCAGAGATAGTTCGCAAACAGAAGCTTGACAAAGTTGATCGAGGTAAAGACAATGAGCTTGAGGTCGCAGGTTCAATTCCAGCTCTCGCGAATTTTCGCATATTTTTGAACTTTCAAATGAGAAGAAATGGAATAAGGTTATGAAATTATGTGTTTCTTTTCGCAAACAACAAGTAGCGCAGATGGTCAGGATTAGGAGTATGGGTTAGAGTTCGCATGATCAATTCTCGCAAAGCTCAATATTTTTCACACTTTTTGGAACTACGAAAAGAAAGGAAGAATAATAGAGTGGCAATATGTGTTTCTTTGCAAAGTGAAGCTAGCTCGGATGGTCGGCAGTAAAGGGAAGGAGTTTGATGTCTAGGGTTCGAATCTCCCATTCGCAAAGAGTTTTTGCACTTCTCGCAAATGTTTACATTTTGCGAACGTTCGCGCACGAACACTTCGCGAGATGTTCGTTTGCTTCACGCAAATGTTTACTTCGCATGATCTTTGATAATTTCGCAAGGATATTTCGCAAGAAGAAAGGTAGGTGGTTATATCGCAGACACACTTCGGGGAGGCGAGGCTAGCACAATTGGTTAGGAGGCATGAATGTAAGCAGCAGGTCGCAGGCTCAATTCTTGCTTCTCGCACATTTATTTTTGTTATGCGAAATTTCGCATGGAATTTGATTATTTCGCAAAGAAGAAAGTTGATGATTATTTCGCAAGTTAATTTCGCAAGAGAGGGTTAGAACAATTGGTATGGTGCGAGAATATGCAAGAGGCAGGTCAAGGGTTCAAATCTCATTTCTCATACTTCTTTTTCTTTTTTGAGATAATTATATTTTGTGCGATATTTATACTTTTCAAGGATGCTAGCTTCGCAAGCAAATCATATACTTCGCAAGAGACAACAACAGCAGCAAACCACAAAGGCTAAGTACCTCTTTCCTTGAACATTTTACTTCTACAGAAAAAATAAAAAGATTTTGATTTGATTACAAAAACCGATTTAATCGCAAGATTACAAATATTACTAAGATTTCGGGATTATAAAGACTTCAAAATTACAAAGATTTCTAGATTTCAAAATTATAAAAACCTAGAAAATTCAATTTATATATTTCTAGAATATTTCTTTTATAGACAATAAAAGATTTTTGATTTAAATCACAAAATGCGATACGATCGCAATATAAAGATTTTCACAACTACAAAGATTTCGTGACTATAATGTATTAGAATTTCTCTTGAATATTTACTTTGCTTCAAATGATATGATATTATGAGAAAGAATGAAAGAAATGACGAGAAAATGAAGGAATGAATGAAAGGATGAATGAAAGAATGAAGACATGCGATAATTTCGCAAAGATAATGAGAAGAGATAATCAAAAATGAATGATTGAACGAATTGACAAAAATGAATGAGTGAGTGAATGGGACAAACCTTTATGGCGTACACCCTAGTTCGCGAATGATATTTCTGTAAGAGGCAAATGTAAGACCTAAAAGCGTCATATAAGGGGGTATCTCTTGACATGGCTCACCGAAAAGGTTACACCCGCTCCCGGAACCCGAAGTCATGGAGATTTGGGGCTCATGAAAGCCTATCCGGGAGAGATACCTTGGATTTCCAACTATATATATATAAGGTTATACCCTGGTTGGACGCCCGAGGGTCTCTTCCAAGGAGTCAGTGTATGCTCAAGGCGTCGGGGTACACGGTTGAGCCAAGAGTGCTGCGACATTTGAAGTGTCTCGGCCATTCTTGGCAAGTCTTGGTATATCTTTACACTGTCCCCAAGAAAACTCCACTTAGGGTGCAGTCTCGTAACCATAAACCATATAGGTATAAGGGATAAGAGGCTGCGAAAATAATCAAGTTGTTGTTAAGACCGGATGGGAGGAGCTAGTCTTTTATGGACGATGTACGCCTCCTCAAGGGGCAACCTGGGGAGAAGATAAGGGCGGCACTCTCCATTAGGGAGCCGATAAGTGTCAAAAGACGCAAATGTCATGAGGCTTTATTTTCGCAAGGAAATTTAGGCTTGTCATATTTGTGCAATGATCCCCAAGAGGCAATAATACAAAAGACAAAGATAAAGGCGAGATCAATGGGTCTTTACATGAAAGTGTAAAGACGTCCCGCGATTTCGTCGCAAGACGGCAATGTCATGGGGCTTTATGTTCTAAAAATATTTAGGCCTGTCATATTGTCGTAATAATGAGGGGTGGCTAAATAAGACCTTTAACTAGGAAGGCGAAATAAGACCACACAAGAAAACCGATAAGGCAGACTAATGGGTCATTACATGAAAATGTAAAGACGTCCCCGATCTTGTCGCAATGACAAAATTCAACATAAACATTTTGAATGTAAGTACCGTAGATCTTTCATCGAAAAAAGATTACATGATAAGTTGCGAGCTTGATAAAATGATTAAATGATAAACTTGCGAACATGTACATAATAATGAGACTGAGGCAATGCAAATGCCACACACTTGATATTATGATCATATTATTATGCGATACTAATAGTGCGGAATAAGAAAAGATGAAGCACAAGTAAGAACTTGAAACGAGAAACAATAAATACGCAAAGAGGAATGCATATACTAGAGACAAAATCGAGAAATGAAGAATGGAAGCGATTTAAAGCTACATCAATTTTAGAGCGGCAAATGAGCTAAGTAACACAAACATTGGCTATACATTGCGTAGATAAGCATTGTCATCATACAAACATCATACTCGCATCATGAACGCATCGCATAAGCATTTCATGGCATAAACATCGCATACACATTTCATAACATAATCATTACATAAGTATTATATTCGCACAAGTATTTTACAAAACGTCGCAGAGATATTCAGAATTTCGCAGAATTATTAAGAATTTCGCAGAATGTGATTATTTCACAAGATAAGATAAGCGGCAAGAGATTATACTATCGCATGAGCACAAGATATGAGACAGAGGCAAAATAAGAATGCAAAAAACAATTACTCAATCAACACTTTCTCAAGGATTATACCCTCATAGATAAAGAATGAAGGCAACTATGGATAACCAAGAAAACATTTTATGTTCTTTATCTTCTCGGCGAGAATCACTTCCAAAGAAGATATTCACCAATGAACAACAAGAATCCTCACCAAAAATGGAATAATAACTTCGCATGAACAAGAGGCAATACTTTTATACTTCAAGGATTAATACTTCTTATTCACTTCCGCAAAGCTTCCGAATTTCGCCAAAGAATAGAGCATTGCATGAGGCATTGAGCATGGAGTGATAATTTCGCAATACTTCTTATTCGCAATCAAGGACGAATACTTCTTATACTTCTCAAAGGATACTTCATACTTCTTATACTCCAAGGGTTGATATTTCTAATTTATTTCGCAAAGCTTCGGAACTTCACAAAAGAATAGAGGCAAGTACGAATTTCGCCAAAGAATAGAGCATTGCATGAGGCAGAGAGCATGGAGTGATAATTTCGCAATACTTCTTATTCGCAATCAAGGACAGATACTTCTTATACTTCTCAAATGATACTTCATACTTCTTATACTCCAAGGGTTGATATTTCTAATTTATTTCGCAAAGCTTCGGAACTTCACAAAAGAATAGAGGCAAGTACGTACTTTTCAAGTCCAGTATTCTTCCGCTCGTTCCTTCATCAATAAAGATAAAAGACTACTACAACAACGGATTTTTTCTTAAAAATCGCTCTTCAAGCAATATTCAAGAAAAAAGAGGCAAGATGTAGGAGCAGAATATCGCAGCAAGGATATACTTGTGAAGTCCTCGCCAATGACACTTTTACAAGTGTCGCACGATTGACGCAATAGATGGTGGTGATAGAAACATGAAGAAAGCGCGAAGATCTTGCGAAGACTAGAGTATCTGCGAGACTTAACATTTATACTCCCGCGAGATGTCGCAAGGTAAATCCGAAATTAAGGGAAATATTAGTTGTACATGAGCTGTCATCCACTATGTAAACACTATATAAAGAGGAGAGCAGGAGAGAGAAGGGGGGACACACATTTTAGGAGAGAGAAATAATTTTTAGAAAGAGAGACATATTTTTGGAGAGGAAAACTCATTTTGTTAGGAGAGAGATATTATTTTACAGGGAGAGATTTATTTTCTTTATCATGTTCTTCCACTAAAATTAGATCTAGAGCTCTACAAAATATCCGTTAATGGAGATTGTAAATGTAATACTAATGTAACTTCAACAATCATAGTGAAGAACCGTGGATGTAGATCACATTGATCGAACCACGTAAAAAATCCTTGTGTCCATTTTATAATTTTAGCATTTTAATCTTTATTTTGATTATGAAATAGACTTAGATCTATGAAATATTATGAGGGGTGTAGTGTGGGATTTCCTGCAACTACAGAGCTAGTAACAATCTTCATCTCTCACAACCACAGACAGCAACACAGTCCAAACTCCCACAGCTGCAATATCATCAACAATTAGAGCACCACCAACTCCACCTGAACCATACCACCACCACCCTCTCCTTTGCATTCTCGGTCACGATGAAGCTATTAGAATCCTTCCATTCTTCCACCATGATAGCCTTTTCCAGATCTAATTCTGCAATTTCTTGCTCAAACCCCTTTTGAATTCAAACCCTAACTCTCCTTCAGATCAATCCACACTCAAATCAAGTGTAACCCATATTCATACCATCTGTGATGTACAGATTTGTAAGTCGAGAATTCAATCCCAACAACCGCAACTTCGATTCTGCACAAACCCTAAATCGCCATCAAACGTCTTCCATCACTACAACATCTAGTTTCAATACTACCAATTTCCTCTCGAGTTTCTCAATCTCTCGCCTCTACGATATTCTCTTCCTCTCCATTTTCACCTGAACTACTCTCGATCTAATCTCAGCAAATTGGCAGCCATAACTCTCCTCTCTCAGTTTCAGGTGAGAAAATGATTGAGATGAATGAGAGAAACATCTTCTCTCGATTTAGTTTTTAGGATAATGCTGGATAATGACACCCCTCTGCATCAGATAAGGGATACCCCAGTGGATGCCCCATAACATGTGGTCACCCCTTAACCACAAACCGGGCCGCATTTAATACTCCTCCTAATAGAGTTGCCCCAACCTTGGCTCGCATCCCAGTAGTGATTGCCATGAAATGATAATTTTGCCATTTTTACTCCAATTGGTTGATTTCTCCATCTTTTCCTCCGCGCGACTCTAGAGTACCTAATAACTCAAAAACACGCGTAAAGTACATAATTCACAAGAAAAATAGCAAAGAAAACGTAACTTACTAGATAGTAAATTAGGTGTTTTAGACACCTATCGATTCTCCCACACTTAGACTTTGCTAGTCCTCGAGCAAATCAAACAAAACAATTTAAAAACATACATACAACTCCGTGTCGTCGAGGCTACGGTCACTTTTAGCATAAATAACAAGCCTTTAAAACCCCTAGGTGTCCCTAGTGGACGAGTTATAGTCTCGTGAGGGTTTACTAGAGATATACCCACAAAACCTATTTTTCCAACTTACTAGTTCTCCGTAATGATAGCATCCAACGCGCTATGAAGACATAGAGATTCCGCACACTAGTCATAAGAAGTTAGACACATAAATGAACACAATCTCATTCTTAAAAGTTGAGAGAGAAATAACCATCCCTTCTCGACAAAAATTCGGGTTCGAGTGATCAAAAGTCTCGACTCGCCTCACAAGAAAGGGTTTTATGAAGTTACTCTCAATAATAAACAACTTTTTATGGGTCACACATGTGTCCAGTAGGAATGAAGAGAGAATCTGCATATCACGTTGAATGGTAGGAAGGTAAAAACCCTCCGAATATTTTGAAAACCCACATCTTTTATAATTTTTGAAAACCCATTTTTCCTCATTTATATCTTCGAAAGGAAATCAACCATTTAACGAAGGTGGGAATATGCTTACTTACCGTGTATCCGTTCGCGTGCGAAACTAGCACCACTCTCACAACATCCATATAAACGTCTTCGGTCTTCTATCGGTGTCTTCATCTTCGTCTTCGGTCTTCAACTCTTGAACTTTGTAGAATCTCGACAATATGATTCTTTCCCCTCTAATTTCTTGTCGCTTGAAACTTCTTTATAGATATCCCTTCTTTCCATTGGCTTTATTGAAAGAATACAAAACTAAAACAAACCCAAAATATAATTTATTTTTTATTTTTTTATTTATTTTTTTTAAATTTTCGTGTTTTTTTTTTTTTTTTTTTTTTTTTTGAGACAAGAGAAAACAAAATGCACATAAGATAAAATAAAAACGTAAGTACAAAGGCCATGGTGTAAGTACTTTACCACTTGATTCTTCACAACTTGTATGTCTTGATATCATAAACTTCTCGAACTCTCATCCTTGATAATTTTCACTCATGTATAATAGTCTTCAACTTATAAAAATTTTGCTCCTTGTTTTGTTGCTTTACTTAAATCTGAAATATGCTCAATTTTTGTACCGTTGATTGTAAACCTCGAACGTGTTCAACTTTCCTTCGAGAAGTTTATGATGCTCCTCTTGTTGATGATGATGGTGTTTCTATGGACCTGTTGGTGTAGAGAGAGATAAGGTGGATGGTGCTAATCGCGAACAGGATCACAAGTGGTATGTAAGTTAGCAATTGATGTCACCAACATGGTTGATAAAAATAGCACTCAAGAGATCAAAATAGTGCTTCTATGGTGGGAAATTAGCGCTTCACCATTCTGCCCGGAATTTACGTGACGGTGACACACACTCTAAAAGCACAAATTTAGACAGTACAAAGAATTGAAGGTTGGTGCCTCACATTATGTAACATGGGTAGTCTCCACTATAGGGGATCACTACTCTAATACCGAATTCACCGCACCTTATTTGCCACGGGCATGGTTAAATCCAACTTTAACTCTCATACAATTAAGAAACCCGATCATGTTCTCTGTCATCTCTAAGTTCAGTCACTAGTATGAGATTCTCGATGTAATCTTAGCGACATGTATACTATGTGACTCTAAACTAACTACAAGTTGGAGGTTCCCTATTCACTATTTCACAAAAAAGTTGAAAAATTGCAAAAATTTACACGCAAAACCACTCCCCCACACTTAAACTTTACATTGTCCTCAATGTAAATTGAATCGTCCAAAGTAAGTCAAGGTTGGAAATTCTAACAAGAAATCAGAAAAAATAAAGAAAACAAAACAAGAAAAACTAAAAACAAGAAAAGAAATACTCATCCTTTGGGTTGCCTCCCAATTAGCGCTTGGTTTAAAGTCACGTCCCCGACTATCTCCTTGCATTCTATGACTCCTCCGTAGGGAGCACATCCACAAAGTTAACTCCTTCCACCACTTCGGAAGTGAAATCTCATAATATGGTTTCAACCAATGCCCATTAACTTTAAGTTCTTTCCCGTAGCTATGCTACGAATTTCCACTGCACCATGAGAAAACACATTAGTAACAATAAAAGGTCCGATCCATCGTGACCTTAATTTACTCCTAAATAAATGCAAGCGAGAATTAAACAAAAGCACTTTCGCCCAATGCAAAATTGTTTCCTAGAAATCATGTTATCATGGAATGCTTTCGTCTTTTCTTTGTAAATCCGTGAACTTTCAAATGCATCATTGCGAAGCTCCTCTAGCTCTTGGAGTTGTAACTTCCTTTGCTTTCCAGCCCCATCCATCTCCATGTTGCATTGTTTAATAGCCCAAAACGCCTTATTCTCAATTTCCACGGGTAAATGACAAGGTTTACCATACACAATCCTAAAAGGAGACATCCCAATAGGTGTTTTATATGCGGTTCTATACGCCCACAAAGCATCAACCACTTAACGAAGGTGGGAATATGCTTACTTACCTCGTTATCCGTTCGACGTGCAGCTAGCACCACTCTCACAACATCCATAGAAACGTCTTCGGTCTTCAATCGGTGTCTTCATCTTCGTCTTCGGTCTTCAACTCTTGAACTTCGTAGAATCTTGACAATGTAATTTTTCCTCTAATTCCTTATTGCTTGAAACTTCTTTGTAGATATTCCTTCTTCCATTGGCTTTATTGAAAGAATACAAAACTAAAAATGAACTATACAAACCCAAAATATAATTTTTTTTTAATATAAGGAAAATAAAACAAATACAAAATAAAAACGAAATTAAACAATAAAACTAGTAATGAACCTAAAGACATTTTCTCTTTTTTTTTTTTTTTTTTTTTTGAGACAAGAGAAAGTAAAATACAAATAAAATAAAAAATGTAAGTACAAGGCCATGGTGTAAGTACTTTACCGCTTGATTCTTCACAACTTATATTTCTTGATATCATAAACTTCTCGAACTCTCATCTTTGATAATTTTCGCTCTTGTACAGTAGTCTTCAACTTGTAAAAATTCCGCTCCTTGTTTTGTTGCTATACTTGAATGCAAATCTGCTCACCTCAGAACGTTGCTTGTAAACCTTGAACGTGTTCAACTTTCCTTCAAATTTGTGATGCTCCTTTTGTTGATGATGATGGTGTTTCTATGGACCCGTTGGTGTAGAGAGAGATAAGGTGGATGGTGCTAACTGCGAACAAGATTACAAGTGGTATGTAAGTTAGCAATTCGATGTCACCATCATGGTTGATAAAAATAGCACTCAAGAGATCAAAATAGTGCTTCTATGGTGGGGAGGTTGGGAAGCTCACCATTCTCGCCCCCGAATTTACGTATGGTGACACACACTCTAAAAGCACAAATTTAGACAGGTACAAAAATTTGAAGGTTGGTGCCTCACATTATGTAACATGAGTAGTCTCCACTATAGGGATCACTACTCTAATACCGAATCGGTCCGCACCTTATTTGCCACTTGGCATGGTTAAATCCAACTTTAACTCTCATACAATTAAGAAACCCGATCATGTTCTTTTGTCATCTCTAAGTTCAAATCACTATTATGAGAATCTCGATATCTTAGCGACATGTATACTATGTGACTCTAAACTAACCACAAGTTGGAGTTTTCTTATTCACTAGTTTACACAAAATTTGAAAATTTTCAAAAATTTACAACGCAAATGCTTAACCACTCCCCCACACTTAAACTTTACATTGTCCTCAATGTAAATTGAATCGTCCAAAGTAAGTCAAGGTGGGAAATTCTAACAAAAAAATCAGAAAAAATAAAAACAAGACAAGAAAAACTAAAAACAAAAATAAGAAATAAAAACAAGACAAGAAATACTCATCCGATGGGTTGCCTCCCATTTAGCGCTTGGTTTAAAGTCGTCAGCCCGACTATCTCCATGCTTCCTATGACTTCTCCATATGGAGTACATCCACAAAGTTAGCTCCTTCCACCACTTCAGAAGTGAAATTCTCATAATATGGTTTCAACCAGTGCCCATTAACTTTAAGTTCTTTCCCTGTAGCTATGCTACGAATTTCCACTGCACCATGAGAAAACACATTAGTAACAATAAAAGGTCCGATCCACCGTGACCTTAATTTACCTGGAAATAAATGCAAGCGAGAATTAAACAAAAGCACTTTCTGCCCAATACAAAATTGTTTTCTAGAAATCATGTTATCATGAAATGCTTTCGTCTTTTCTTTGTAAATCTGTGAGCTTTTAAATGCATCATTGCGAAGCTCCTCTAGCTCTTGGAGTTGTAACTTCCTTTGCTTTCCAGCCCCATCCATCTCCATGTTGCATTGTTTAATAGCCCAAAACGCCTTATGCTCAATTTCAACAGGTAAATGACGAGGTTTACCATACAAAAGCCTAAAGGGAGACATCTCTATAGGTGTCTTGTATGCGGTTCTATATGCCCACAAAGCATCATTAAGTCACATGCTCCAATCCTTCATTGTTGGGTTCACCGTCTTCTCTAGAATAGATTTCACCTTCCAATTAGACACCTCAGCTTGTCCATTTGTTTGGGGATGATAAGGTGTTGCAATCTTGTGCGACACATTGTACTTCGTCAACAAGCTTTGTAAAATCCTGTTTTTGAAGTGAGAACCCCCGTCGCTAATTATGGCTCTTGGAATTCCAAACCTTGCAAAAATATGAGCTTGCACAAAATCTGAATCAACTTTAGAATCATTAGTTGGGGTGGCCTTAGCTTCCACCCATTTCGAGACATAATCAACCGCAAGTAAGATATAAAAATTCCCATGGGAGTTGACAAAAGGCCCCATAAAATCAATACCCCATACATCAAAAAAACTTCAATAAATTGGATAAAAGTTTGTGGCATTTGATTTCGGGCACCTAGATTGCCGGTTCTTTGGCACCTATCACAAGTTGTACAAAATATATGTGCATCCTTAAACAAAGTTGGCCAATAAAAACCACTTTCAAGTACCTTGTGCGCGGTTCTCTTACTCCCAAAATGTCCTCCGCAAGCATAAGAGTGACAAAAAGACAAGATAGAATTAAATTCAGATTCTGGGACGCACCTTCGTATTACTTGGTCACTACCATGTTTCCATAAGTATGGATCATACCATATGTATTGGTTCCTAACCTCTTAAGTTTGTCCCTCTCAAAGACGAGACAAGTTCTTTGGGATTTGTTTAGAAACTAAGTAATTGACAATATCGGCATACCATGGTTCTCCAAAGGCAATTGAGAATAGTTGCTCATCCTGGGAAACTTTCACGCAACGGATAGTCTCCTTGTCCACAACAAGTCGGCTCAAGTGATCCGCAACGGTGTTCTCAATCCCTTTCTTGTCTTTGATTTCAATATCAAACTCTTGCAAGAGTAATATCCATCGTATGAGCCTCGGTTTCGCCTCTTTCTTTGTAAGCAAGTACTTAAGCGCTGCATGATCGAAAAAAAACAACAACTTTGTACCAATTAGATAAGAGCGAAACTTTTCTAAAGAAAAAACAATGGCTAATAACTCCTTTTCAGTGGTTGTGTAGTTTTTTGGGGCCTCATTTAACGTTCTAGAAGCATAATAAATAGCATGAGGAAGCTTCCCCACACGTTGCCCAAGCACCGCACCAACCGCATAATCACTAGCATCACACATGAGCTCAAAAGTCTTACTCCAATCCGGTGGTTTAATGATAGGGGCTGAAATCAAAAGTTCTTTCAAACGATTGAATGCCACCATACATTTTTCATCAAAGTTAAAAACCACATCTTTTTGCAATAAGTTACAAAGTGGTGATGCTATCTTGGAAAAGTCCTTGATGAATCTACGATAGAAACCCGGCATGACCAAGAAAAGAGCGTATCTCCCTCACCGTAGTGGGAGGGGTTAGAGCACTAATAAGGTCTATCTTAGATTTATCGACTTCCAAGCCTTTAGAAGATATTATATGGCCTAAAACTATGCCATGAGTTACCATGAAATGGCACTTCTCCCAATTCAAAGACAAGATTTGTTTCAACACATCGTTCAAGGATTAGAGACAAATTGTTTAAGTAAAGGTCAAATGAATCACCAAAGACACTAAAGTCATCCATGAACACTTCAATTATGTTTTCAACATATTCCGAAAAGATACTTACCATACACCTTTGAAAGGTAGCCGGAGCATTACATAAGCCAAAAGGCATCCTTCTATAAGCAAAAGTACCGAAAGGACAAGTGAAAGTGGTTTTCTCTTGGTCCTCCTGCTATCACAACTGATTATAACTTTGAATAGCCATCAAGAAAGCAATAGTAAGAGTGTCCGGCTAAACGTTCAAGCATTTGATCAATAAAAGGCAAAGGAAAGTGATCTTTTCTAGTGGTGGCATTCAATTTCCCTGTAATCAATACAAACCCTCCAACCGGTTTGCACACGAGTTGGGACAAGCTCATTCTTATCATTCTCCACCACTCGTCACACCCGATTTCTTTGGTACTACTTGTATGGTTTACCCACTTGCTATCGGATATGGGGTAGATAACACCCACTTCCAAAAGCTTGAGTATCTCCTTTTTCACAACTTCCATCATGGGAGGATTCAAACGACGTTGCGCTTCCTTAGTAGGCTTTGCATCATCCTCCAAACGAATTTTGTGCATACAAACGGCGGGGGTTATACCCTTGATATCGGCAATTGTCCATCCTATGGCCGTCTTGTACTTCCTCATCACCCTTAGAAGTTTTTTTGCTCCACGTAAATCATTAAGCTTATTAGAAACAATCACAGGTAACTCTTCATTATCACCCAAGTACAAGTACTTTAGGTGGTCGGGAAGAGGTTTCAATTCTAACTTTGGAGATTTAACAATTGAAGGTATAAGCTTTTCATCACCGTATGGTAAAGAAATAAAAGAGATATTATGAGTTTCCGGCATCCTTGTAGTGAATTAAGATCACCAAGGGCTTCCTTGACTTCATTACCACACTCTACACCATTATCCATGGATGTAGTGGTAGGCCCGAAAAGATGTTTAAATTACGGCCTACGGGTTATACCGCAAGTGCACGGCGTCTATTGAGACGCGGCAAGTACGGGTCGATCCCACAAGGACTAGGGTGTGCTCTTATATGTGATCTAAGGCTTGCTAACTGAATTTCAAGTGACAATGTGACAACGGGGGTTTTATGTGCCGAAACGGCTGAGATGTGATGAAGTGACAATGAACTGAGGTAAACAGTGAAATTAAGGGGTTGCTAGGTCCGCAAATCCACCTCGACCCCTATTGTGCTTTCAACTAAGTTAAATGTCTTGTTCCTATAGTAGCTAAGGACAAAAGGTGTCAATTACGCCACTTAACCGAGGAGTTTCGCCTAATGATATTTCAAATATCAGCTAATGTACTAATCCTAAGTACTAGTTGTCTAATTAAGAACAACAAGTCGAGTATTAGTATTAAAAATGGAAGTAAGGGCTGAAACATATTCAACACGGATATAACCTAACTACGAAGGCATCCATGGCTTTGGTATGCCTTTGAGAGAAAGGCATTGATATGTTAAATTGAAGCTATCTAATCATATTAAACACTCAAGAACAATTTAACGAGTTTAAACCCAAATAGGAATTAGGGTTTCATTGAAACCCTAGCACTTAAATTAAAACATGATAAAATTAACAGGAACAAAATTAAACAAAAGTAAATCTAATTGACAACCTGGCTAATCCAGGGCGTGCCCTAACAACTCGCCTTCTTCTCCTATTTATACATGCAACTCCTCAAAATACCCAAACCCTAAAATCAATTAAAAATAAAAATCAAATGAAAATTAACCTCCCCACGCCTCGACTTGCCTCCTCTTGTCTAATCGGCTCTGTGCAACTCCATGCGGGGTTGTTGTGGAGAAACCCTAGTTTTAGCTATCTTTAATTTAGTCTCTAGGGTTAATAGAAACTAAAATAAAGATAACTAGACCTAGAGAGGGTAGCGGGCTGGTGCGGGGGTTGGTGTTGGCGTGTCGGGATGGTTGGTGGTGAGGTGGTGATGGCGAAGGTGAGGGAATGGGGGTGGAGTTGTTGCAGGGGGGAGTAGAGATGCGGAGCGAGCTCACGGGTGAGGAAGAGAGGAGAAAAGAAAATTAGATTTAGGGTTAGGCTTTAGGGATTATATAGGGGCTATGGTGTTGAGCAGGTGCATCGGTGTTCGATGAGAAGGTCTAGCGAGCGTAGGATCTTGCGGAAGAGATCTGAACGGTCGAGGTTGGTAGCCGGTTTTGGAGCGATCTCGTGTTGCACGGAGCATCAAGAAATGATGTATAGTGAGGGCAGCGACCGTTGGATGTAGCCAGGCGAGATCTCGACGGCTCAGAGTGAGCGGGCTCGGATCCGGGTCACGGGTAGCTCTAGCTCAAGCCCATGTCTTGAGATGAGTTGCTACTTGTTGGGTTGCAACTGCTATGTGCGGGCTTTGGCTATCTGCTCCATAGATGATCGACTCCAATTCTTCGCTCCTTAGCTCCTTAGTTTCTCCGGACTTTATTTAGTACCTAAAAATACAAAATTAATTAATACAGATATTTATTCTTGAAAACAAGGAAAATACGGGAAATGCAGGGATAATATCGATTCTTGAGCACAAAAGATAAGTAAAATGCCAATAAAAGGTGTATAAATATGCACTATTTGGCACTCATCAAATACCCCCAAACCTGAATTTTACTTGTCCTCAAGTAAAAACAGAAAATAAGAAATCCTAACTATACCACTTTGTCGCTGGTCTCTCGAATGCATTTAGCGTATGCACTAAGCCTTTAAACCCCTAGGTGTCCCTAGTGGACGAGTTGTAGTCTCGTGAGGGTTTACAGAGGTGTACCCACAAAACCTTCTCCAACTTCGAGTGTAAAAGAGTCTCAAGCCTCCAAGAAGCTATGAGGACATAGAGTTTCTCGCATGCTAGTAACGAAGTTAGAACTATCGAAGAACGCATTCTCATCCTTAAGTGCCGAGCGAGAAGTAACCATACCATATAAAAAGAATTCGGATTCGATTGTGATCATAAGCCTCGACTTCGCGCCTCACCATTAGGGTTTTCGATAATTGCACTCAAAAAGATCGCTTTTTTAGTCTCTCATGTGTGGAGGCGGGGATTAAAGAGAGAAATCCCCGCACACGTTGTAGGTAAGAAGGATAACCTTCCGAAATAAAATCTGAGACTCCACGGAAATGTGGACAAAAAGAATCTTTTCCTCGATGATCTCTAAGAAAGGAAATCAACCATTAGCAAGGGTGGGGAGTACTCACTCACTTCTCACCCGATCAGTAATTAATATCACTCTCTCATAAGAAACCATAGAAACGTCTTCAATCTTCGGTCTTCGGTCTTCAACTGTTGATGACGAACTTCTGAACTTTACAAAAACTTGAATAATAATAATTTTTTTTTTTTTTTTTTATCTAGCATAGTACATGAAACGAAAATAAACACACAATTTTTTTTTTTTTTTTTTTTTTTTTACAATAAAACGATAAACTCAATTTTTCACAAACTTCATTAATTCTCATCCTATTTTCTTTCTTTTCTTTGTTGCATAAAAACCTTGGACTATCTCAACTTTTCTTTCAATATTCGATTCTCGCTCCGGTTGGCTTGTGATGATGTGTTTCTATGGGTCTTGCTTGATTGAGAGAGAGTGATGCTAACGGCAAATCGGTATTTAGAAGGAGTTTTCATCTTTAGACGTCACCCTCATGATTGACAAAAACTAGCACTCAAGAGATCAAAAGTAGTGCTGAAAATGATGCGAAGTTGGGTAGCTCACCATTCCTACCCGGAATTTACGTACGGTGACACACACTCTAACAGCTTTTCTAGAAAGTTGCAAAAAATTGAAGGTTGGTGCCTCACTTGATGTAAATTGGGTAGTCTCCACTATGGGTGATCACAATTCTACTACCGAATATCTAACAGCACCTAATTCGCCCTCCGGTATGGTTAAATCCAACTTTAACGCTCTAATCAACTAAGAAACCCGATGCGTTTTCCGGTACTTCCAAGTTACGTTATTTCGGTCGGGAATCTCTATGTAAACATAGCTATAAGCATGCTAGTGACTCTAAAATCTCTAAAATTTGGAGGTTTTTATTTGCAAAAAGTTTTTGAATTTTTTTTTTTTTTTTTTTTTTTTTTTTTTTTTTGAAATTAAAAGACTAAAAACTCTAAATGCAAATGCAAATGTACCCCCAAACCTAAATCAAACATTGTCCTCAATGTGTCACAGATAGGAAAAATTTAAACAGTCACGTACCACGAGAACTATGCGATAAGATAAAATGGAAGAGATTACCGGATGTCGGCGGAAGCAAGGTTGAGCTTCATTCGTCAAGGCTAAGAATCCAATATTCTCAACGGAGATCATATCGGATTAGCATAATATATGTGCAAGAAGACTCAACCGAATCAAGAAAAAAGAAAAATTTAACAAGTCCTCATTTGGATATATACAATGAAAATGCACCATAAACCAACGGGTCTAAAGAGTTGAGGATCAACCCAAAAGACGATATGTACAACCATCAACAATCTTACACAAATATAACATGAGAGTGCAAGTAGGCGTATATGGGAATGAGTTTCCCCCAAACCTAAACTTGTGAACGGGTGTGTTTGGGAGCACAAAATCTTGCAATTTTAACGGTACATCATGCAAAAGGTCTAACTCAAAATGAGTTTTACTAATAACGACGTACATACACATTCCAACTTTGGCTCTTTAAAAGTGTTATACTTTGATGCAAAATAGTCCAAGAGGACTTGGGAAGCACAAAGCTCTAGGCCTAAGTTAGGCATTTTTAGAAAAGTTGGTTTTGCAATTTTTGACAAACTACACCTAGGTTGGGTGAAGGAGTTTCAATTTGTGACTCGGAGAGAGGTTAGGTACATCTACGTTATTTTCATGTATAAAATCATTTGTACCATCACGCACTTTCCCAAAGTCGGGGAAGAGGGTAAATCATGTTCGTTTTCACGGGACAATTGCACGGGTTCCACATCAATATCACATGCATGAATATCGAAGAAGCATCATTCATAGGGTTCACGGGAGAGACACTTAACATCTCGAACCTAAAGATTCTATTACATTTTCAAAATACACATGCTCTTTATATTCATCATCATCATCATCATCATCATAGCAAAAATCCATCTCTCCATTCAAAAATTGTAGCATTTTTAGTGTACTCTTCTAGCTCTAGATTAGGTTCATATTCAATGTTAGTTGCATGAGTAAGACTAGAAATACTATTTTCAATCCTATCATTTTGTAACTCAATCGGGTTCCTTTGAAGAATCATCTTGAGTTGTTCCATTGAAGGAGAGTCTTCACTAGTGGGTATGCATTCCTCATATGGATATTCATTGTATAGTTGAGCATGAGGTTCACTAGAGAAGGGAAATTCGGACATGTTGCTATATGGATGGTCATGCATTGCATTCATTTCAAGCCTAGCATTTTGCTCCATGAGTGTATCCATTGTTGATTGCAAACTAGGAGTTGGGGAGTATAAAATTGTTCATCTCCCCACCGTGGTGAATGATGCATGTGTGCGGGTTGATTATGGTCCCAATAGTCACTTCAGACACTTCGTTCATTGATTATCATGGTTTTCCCTAGACTGCCTAAAATCATGCAAGATATAACAGTATTCAGCAGGGTGGTCTAAGCCACCACATAAGGTGCAAGCATGCATTTCATATTGCCTAGGGGAATTAGATTTGACAGATCGCTCATGTGATTGCCTTTCTAAGCCCGGATAGTCGAGCTTCTAATTGATCTAGAAGTGATGACTGGGTATGAGGAGAGTGTTCATTCTCAACCCTGTGATGGATGATACATGTGCTCATAGTGATTAGGGTATGTGAGGTCGGGGCCACGAGAAGGCGCATAAAATTCCCTAAAATCACTATGGTATGTGGGGGGTTCATCCTGTGAAGCGTGCCCGTAAGCACGCTCTCTAAGGGATTTGTTTCCATCCTCAGATGCAGACCAAAATCCTGACATGATTTAGTACTCAAATTGAACTCAAAGTTTAGTTTGGTTTATCGGGTTTTTGGTTTGTTGGGTTTCATTTGGTTTGTTGGGAAAGTTTGGTTTATGTGGGTTTTGGTTTGTTTGGGATTTGTTGTTTGAAGCCCGGGTAGGTCTAAGTGTAACCCAAAGCAATTGAATGAGTATAGCCTAGAGTAAGTTGAGATGGGCCGAGTTTGTTGCACGACCCGGCAAAGTGGAGGCTAATCTATGTGGGTTGAAATTGCTCTAGAAAGTAAAACCCTATTTAGGTTGAAGTGGGCTCGGTTCGGTGTAAGCCCAAGTTATGGGTTGATGAGCCGGGCCGGGTGTGGGCTTCGGTTATAAAATGGCCCGATTCAACTCGGTAAATCGCTGAGTTAGGATTGACTCGGCTATTCAGTTGAGGCACCTCAACTCGGCCGGTTTGACTCGGTGAGCGGTAACCGAGTTCACTCACTCGGCTTAGTCGACTTTTTACTCAGGGCGAGTCAAAGTTTCCTATTCGGCCCTCACTCGGCTCACTCGAGAGTCAACAAGTGTAGTTGTTCTCAAGCAAAATTTTTAGATTTTCGACTCTGGGCGAGAGCTTCAATTGCTCAAATCGCGGGGCTAAGCTCAAAGGGGATTTTAGTCAAGTTTGTGCGGAGCCAACGGACAACTCACGGCTTTGCTACACACCACAAAGCTCACAAAAAGATTTGGCAGCTCACGAGATTATGCACGCTCAAGGCTTGGTCAAAATTAGGCTCTACAGGGGTACGAGTGGACGGTAAACACCTGCGGGGTAGCACAATCTAACACAACGGGTTTCGCACAAGCATGCGAATATTGACAATAGATTGGCTCAACGGCTAAGCTCAATAATTCACGGAGTCAAGCTCAAGGGTTGCGGGGCCAACGGGTTGCGAGACAATGGTTCATATAAGCACAGGCTTGATGTTCTCGGGGCACATTTTAAGGAGTGAGCAAGAAACGCATAATAACATTGAATCAATGGCACACATAACCGGATCTGGCAGATATTGTTGCACAACGGTTCAAGTTTGGCTAATCTTCAAAGTCGAGATTCGAGGTCGGGGTTGGTTTAAGCTACGGCCTTGGGTTTCCAAGTTGTGACCCACCCTCAACAGCTTCGAGGGAGTGGGGTTTTGGCACAACTTGGCTCACTGCAGGGCGAGATGGCTCCCTGGGAGCAATGCACTAGGCACAAGGCATTCGGGGAAGTTTTAGGCTTACCTCACTCTCAAAGCAATGCAAGGGTCAATTATAGTTCAATCACGAGGCTAAGCTCAAGCTTGAGCTTTTCCTTGCCTTTTCCTTTGGTTGGCTCGGTAGCTCGAGCGCCACGGCACATAGGTCCCTGTTCACTCGGCCAAGCAATTTTCGGTTCCCGAAGGTGCAATTTAAAGCAAAGAGATCGGTATTTGAATTGTGGGATTTGATAGGCTAAGCTATACTAACACAAGGCTAGAGTTAACAATGCAAGGTGTAAAATGAATATGTACATGGTGAGCGGACTACAGCTGTCTGAGGTGAGCGAGCTACAAGGTGAGCGCCGAGATGAAAATGAAGAAAAGCAGCTAAGTTATCATGCTTATGCAAATACGGGAATACAAAATGAAAATGTACGGGGAGAAATGCGAGACAAATAAACACAATGCTAAGTTACAAATGCAAGTTAAAAACTTAAACTAAGTTATACTAAAACAAGAAGACAAGCAAAGAAATGCAAAAAAGAATATATACGAGAGATGAGAATGAAACAGTTAAGTCTAGCCGAAAATCAAAAGGGCACGCGCCAAGTCCCCGGCAACGGCGCCAAAAACTTGGTAGGCCCGAGAAGATGTTTATATTTTACGGCCTACGGGTTATACCGCAAGTGCACGGCGTCTATTGGAGACGCGGCAAGTACGGGTCGATCCCACAAGGACGAGGGTGTGCTCTTATATGTGATCTAAGGCTTGCTAAGCGAATTTCAGTGACAATGTGACAGGGGGGTTTTTATGTGCCGAAACGGCTGAGATGTGATAGTGACAATGAACTAAGGTAAACGGTGAAATTAAGGGTTGCTAGGTTCCAAATCCACCTCGGCCCTATTGTGCTTTCAACTAAGTTAAATGTCTTGTTCATAGTAGCTAAGGACAGTGTGTCAATTAACCACTTAACCGAGGAGTTTCGCCTAATGATATTTCAAATATCGGCTAATGTACTAATCCTAAGTACTAGTTGTCTAATTAAGAACAACAAGTCGGGAGTATTAGTATTAAAAATGGAAGTAAGAGGCTGAAACATATTCAACACGGATATAACCTAACTACGGTGCATCCATGGCTTTGGTATGCCTTGTGAGAGAAAGGCATTGATATGTTAAATTGAAGCTATCTAATCATATTAAACACTCAAGAACAATTTAACGAGTTTAAACCCAAATAGGAATTAGGGTTTCATTGAAACCCTAGCACTTAAATTAAAACATGATAAAATTAATGAGAATGACAAAATTAAACAAAGTAAATCTAATTGATATTTTTGGCTAATCCAAAGCGTGCCCCCAACAACTCAGGTTTTCTCCTATTTATACATGCAACTCCCTCAAAATACCCAAAAACCCTAAAATCAATTAAAAATAAAAATCAAATGAAAATTAACCTCCCCACGCCTCGACTTGCCTCTCTCTTGTCTAATCGGCTCTGCAACTCCATGCGGGGTTGTTGTGGAGAAAACCCTAGTTTTAGCTATCTTTAATTTAGTCTCTAGGGTTAATAGAAACTAAAATAAAGATAACTAGACCCAGAGAGGGTAGCGGGTGACCGTACAGGTTGGTGTTGGCGTGTCGGGATGGTTGGTGGTGAGGTGGTGATGGCGAAGGTGAGGGAATGGGGGTGGAGTTGTTGCGGGGGGAGTAGAGATGCGGAGCGAGCTGTCGGGTGAAGAGAGGAGAAAAGAAAATTAGATTTGGGTTAGGCTTTAGGGATTATATAGGGGCTATGGTGTTGACGGGTGCGTGGTGTTCGATGAGAAGGGTCGCGGCGTAGGATCTTGCGGAAGAGATGCGAACGGTCGGAGGTTGGTAGCCGGTTTTGAGCGTCTCGTGTTGCACGGAGCATCAAGAAATGATGTATAGTGAGGGCGGCGACCGTTGGATGTAGCCGGGCGAGATCTCGGCGGCTGGGAGTGGCGGGCTCGGATCTCGGGTCACGGGTAGCTCTAGCTCAAGCCCATGTCTTGAGATGAGTTGCTACTTGTTGGGTTGCAACTGTTGCGTGCGGGCTTTGGCTATCTGCTCCATAGATGATCGACTCAATTCTTCGCTCCTTAGCTCCTTAGTTTCTCCTGGACTTTATTTAGTACCTAAAAATACAAAATTAATTAAAACAAATATTTATTCTTGAAAACACGAAAAATACAGAATGGGATAATATCTGATTCTTGAGCACAAAAGATAAGTAAAATGCCAATAAAAAGGTGTATAAATATGCACTATTTGGCACTCATCATGTAGTTAACACGGTTTCCAAAGCATCATCACCGTTTAATTCAAACATTTGTTGTGCCAATGAATCCATAACATCAATGGAGAAACAAGAGTGGACATCGCTAGGATATCTCATCGTCTCGAAAATGTTGAAACGTATTGTTTCTCCATCAAACTCCATGGTTAGCGTTCCCTTGTCCACGTCTAATGGTTTCGTTTTCATGAAGGGGCGGACGCCTGGCTAAAGAATGGAAGAGACGAGTCAGGGTGAACCTTCATCCATCCACTAACACACAAAAGCCATTTGGAAATACAAGTTGATTAACCTGCACAGAACATCCTCAACAATACCCATTGGGTAGACATTAGAGCGATCGGTACAATTGTGGTAATGATTTCGGCCTTTTTAAGAGGACCAAGATCAGAGTGAATTATACATTGACGCAGGCATAACATTAACGGATGCTTTACATCAAATAGCTTTGTTAAAATTTTTGTTACCAATTGTGGACGGGAATGTCAAAACTACCCTGGTCCCTTGCACTTAAGTGGGAGTTTGTGTTGTAAGATTGCCGAAAGATCTCCCCACACTAAGCACTTAGAATTTACCTTTAAGCCTTTGTTTGTTGTTTTTATGTAAAGTCCTTTAACACCTTTGCATACTGGTACTTGGCTTGATAGCATCAATGAGTGGTATGTTCACATGGATCTTCTTTAGAACGCTCTAAAATCTCCTTTTCTAGTCTTCACTTCTTAGAACTTGCAAATCTGCGAAAAAGGTGTAAAGGAGGAGCATAAGTAGAAACCGGAGTTTTAGAGTTAGGGAATAGTTACCTCGAGAAGTTTAGGGAGAATCCTCATTATTCTCCAAAACAGTTCCTTTGGTGTGTCCTTGCCCGAATCAAGAATTCGGGGTTGCACAAGTTGTGTACCATCAAATGTAATAGCATTGACACCTCCTTTGGGTTAATAGGTTTGAAAGGGAATTTCCCACTATTTTTGCCTTCAATTGGTTCAACTCAGCCATGGAGCCCATTTGTGTTTGCAACTCCTTGATAGCACTTTAGTTTGCTTTGTTGACTCTCTTTGAACATGGTAGAAATGCATCATGGTACTCAAGCTTGAGTCAACATTTTAACCTGATTTTGTATTGATTGTTGTGCTTGTGGTTGCTTGAAATTGTTGTCTCTTGTGCTTGAATTGTTGTTGTTGAGGTTGAAATCCACTTGAAGAGTTGAAGGTAGGTTGTTGAACCGCCTTTCGCTTTTGTTGGCATAGCTTAAAATTGGGTGATCTCTCCATCCTGATTGTAAGTGTTGAGTAGGGATCATACCGGTCTTTGTTGATTTTGGAAAGATCGCATTAGCTTGCTCATCTTCATAACATTGAGGAGAACTTGGTATAATCACAAGTACTGCAACTTGTTGCATCATTGTGACATGTTACCCATTTGTTGACGAAGTTCCTCAACTCGCCTCGCCGTTGCACTTTTCTAAACACATCCGAACCACGACTCGAGAATTGTTGTGAGTTCGCTGCCATGTTTTCAATCAACTCTCTAGCTTGTGCCACCGTCTTGTTCACTAGTGCACCACCCACCCGCAACGTCAATAAGATTCTCCTATCACTTGATTGGAGTCCTTCATAGAAATATTGGATGATCATAGCATCACTGAATTGGTGGTGAGGGCAGCTTGCCAAATTAATCTTGCATCGTTCCCAACGGTCATATAAGGATTCTCCTACATTTTGCTTCATCCACAAATTTCTTTCAATTTGAGTAGCCTTTGATGCGGAAAATATCTCTCAAAAAGAGTTTCTTCAGCCCATTGATGTAGTGACACTTCAAGGTAAATAGAATAAATCGTCCTTAGCACTATCCATTAAAGAGAAAGAAAACTTTCAACATTGCACCATCCGCCTCAACATCCATTTGAAGCATAGCCGTGACAATGGTGTGGAAGTCCATAAGATGTTTGTTTGGATATTCATTTGCCATGCCATGGAACTTTGGTAATTCTCTAAGCAACCCCGCTTTATCTCAAAAAGTAGAGTTCGTTTGAATACACCCATGTTGTATATCAAGCATGAGAAGCAAGTCCTTGAGTGAACGATTTGCATCACCCATTGCTTCTTCTTCTTCAACTTGTGGTTCTTCTACGATTGGAACCTCTTTTTTTCTCCTTGTTTGAGTAAGCCTTCCCACCTCTAACTCTGGATTTACATTGTGTCTGACTTGGTTGAAGTATTGTGCCTCTTCGAGTAGCTATCCCGCACCTTGGATAATTCCAATCTTTAGAAGCCGGGGATTAGGTACTGAAAACAATTCTCCCAAACAAGTGAGAAACAAGACAAGAACAAAAGCAAAGATAAACGAAATTGTAAAAGAAACTAAAAACTTAATAGCAAGCTTTCGTATGCCTCCCAGGCAACGGCGCAAAGGATCGTGTGTCAACTGTCAGTCAAAGTAATTTCACTTTCTTACTCTCACTAAATTTAAATGAAGCACAAAGGTAAGGAAGAGTTCGTATCCTGAGAGAGGTAATTGTTGTTATGTAATTTTCAATTTCTAAGGTAACCAAGGGGGATGTTTGTTGTTTAAGCGAAATACTAAAGTAAAAATAAAATGAAGCAAAGCAAATAGTTGGAATAATCAATAAGGAAGATATTGGTCAGCCGGATAGTATCATTCACAAACATGTATTTTCATCAATGATTAAATTGGTATTTTAATCTCGTATTTATTAAAAAGTCCTAGGATAATACCTTGATCGCAAGTATAACCAGTTAATTCCTCTGTTTTCATCACAACCACATTAAAAGATGCATATGTGAATTCTTCCTAGAAAGCAACCTAAAGTGTAAAGCACAATTAAGTTTAACTCCTACAAGCATTAAGTTTTATGGAATAAGACTCATCAATGCAAACGAATGTGTAAAAGCACTAAACGTTTTAACAAAAAAGTTATGATTCACTTGTGACAAGTAGGATATATCACTACAAGCACTGCGATGGGTGTAGAATACATCCCCTTTACTATCTATTGTTTATGCTTTCTTTGCTATTTTTCTTGTAAATTATGTATTTTACGCTTGTTTTGAGTTTTGTAGCTACTTTGGGAGTCGCACGGAGGAAAGAAGAATAAATGACCCAAATTGAGCCAAGGGCAAAATTGTCATTTCATGGGCAAACACTATATGAACCCGGTTAATGTTAAGGGTAACTCTTTGGGAGAATCACTATGCACGGGCCGGTCAAGGTTAAGGGGGTCGAAACTTGGTTAGCCCTTATCAAAAGCGACCATGAGCAGGCACCTAATCGGGGGTGGTTATTACATCAGGCGTCAACCCCAACCTATCCCTAGAGAGGTTATCTTCTCTTAATCGTTTCCACACACGAAATTGAGAAGGGGATCGAATGAGTCAGCCTTCAGTGAATCAGAGATCGAGTGAGAACTTCGCCAAATCGAGATGGGTTTCATTGAGAGATGAAAGTAAGCGGCGAGCTGCGTCTGTCGTCGCGCGTGATCATGGAGAGCCGGAGATCGAAAATTCGAAGAGAGATGAATGGGCGAGGACCTCGGGAGGAATTGGAGTTCCCGAGTTTAAGATCGAGAAGAGTCAAGCTATTGTTGGCGGCTACCTAGTGGTTCGAACTTCTGCGGTGGAAGAAGCAAGACTTGTCAGTTAACTATGTGATTTTGGGTAAATGGTGGTTTTAAACGATGTCGCTTGGCGTTTGATAGAGGGAGTCAGGTCTCGCTGGAACAACACAGAGAGATGAATCCGAATCGCAGAACGGGCCTTCTAAGTGGTTTTTGGTCGTCGCTAATCGTAGTTCGAATTGGGTTTCACTGCGATTCAGAGCCTGTAAGGAATACAGGTGAAGATGGAATCGAAGAATGTGCGAGGAGATGATGCCCGCTGATCGATTCGGGGAAGAGGATGCAAGAGCCGAGTCGATGATGAAAGAATAAGTCAGCCCCTGGCAACCGAGAGATCGAATCGTGATAGGTTACGTGGCGCAGAAACGGGTTTGGTAGGGTCAATCGGTGAAGGCGATGGCTCGAGATGGATTACCAAAGTTCGGTATAAGGTGCGGGCGAGAGTGCGGTGGTTTGGTTGAATGAAATGAATGGATGTTGATATCGCATTAGCGGGAAGTGATGTGGTGCTGAGACATGCAGCTCGGGTTGCTGGAGTTGCGGAAATCGCGGCAATTCAATGGCCTAAGCTTTGCGGGCCGGGTGCGGCTTTGTCGATGCACCGCAATGCAAGGATGAAGTGCCGAGTGAAATCGATATGGAGATGCTTGAGTAGTGGGGTTATTTGAGCGAGTGTGGTGCGAGATGTTGGTGGTCGTATCAGGAAACAGATCCATGACATTTAAGTGGATTTGCAATCGGAGTGTATGAGGAGATTATGGTGTGAATTGAAAGAGTGAGTCACTAATCGGCAAGTTAAGGAGCTTGAGGCGAAGAGGACGGGCAACGGTGGCAAAGGACTTTCAACAGCTGAGCCGCCATGTAAGCTCGGCCTCGAAATTTAGTACGTATGTCTACAGGTAATGGCCTGAGTATTGGGGCTGAAGTGTGGAATGAATAAAGCGTCACATGTATGCTGTGGGATTTTGAAAGCAGTGAACGAAGCTAAAATGGCTTCAAATCGGCTTCGGAAATGTCCTATAAACAAACACAACTACACATCGGTTTTCTCTCGGGTAGCGCGGCTCGGCGAGTCCGACGCCCGTCCGCACGCACTGGCATGTGCGGCCCGAGACTGGGCCCAGTGGCGAGTCGTAACTGCGCCAACCGGTGTCCTGACGTGACTTCTCTTGACTCAGCCGTCAGTTCACATCTGGTCTTGTGCCTCGACCGTTAGTCCCTAACGGTGGGCCGGCCGAACATTCCCTTGACGTGCAACTGACATCTCGCAGTGGCGGCGTGCGACTATTCCTACGGTTAGGCCATAATACCGATTTCCGAGCCAAATTCCGTCACTTTCTGGACTTCTCTCATGGGTGTGAAGACTTGGACTAGGAATTGGATGGAGAATGGGCTCAAATTTGGAAAAAGAGAAGGTGGAAGAGTTGAGAAAAGCTTGATTTGGAAATTGAATGGTAAAGGAAAAGGATTACACATTCCTTGGAAGATTTGGAGAATATTGATGTAGGATCATAATATCGTAGCGAACGGGGCTCAAGTGGGATTAATCAACGACAATGTCGCGAGAGCCCAGGAAGCTAAAATAAAACGACGCAATGGGAATAACGACGGGCAAAACATAAAAAGACGTGAGACTCAGCGAGGATAAGTGTCACGGAAATAATGTTTTGCCATGCGACACTTCGCGGGACATTCAGAAAATAAAGGGTAGCTTAGCTGTCATCCACTATGTATCACCCTATAAAGGGTTAGTGAGTCCTGAGAGAGGGATCTTTGGGAATTGTTGGGCAAGTCATTAGGAGAGAGAAAGTTTAAGAGAGTTTGCTCGGCTAAGTGTAATTACACTTTCCTCTGTAGACAATTCATGAAATTAATCAATAAACATTCTCAATTATACAACTTTCAATGAACTAATTAAAAATATAGTGAGGTGTAGTGTGGGATTTCCGCAACTACATATGCGCTAGAAACGAGGAGGAGCAGAATTGACGGCACAATCGAAAGGAATTGGATTAATAGAGAAAAGATTTGGAGTGATACTCAAGAATTCAAAGAAAAAAGAAAAATGGCTAGAAGAAGAAATGTACAAAGGCAACCAACGATTGTAAGAAGAAGTGGAGACTTGGTTTGAGAAAGGAGGAATGAAAACGCGGGAGAATCGTCAAGGATGAATATGAGAAATGATGGAGAAGATCGAATCAACACCGATTTCCCAGTAGCAAATGCCACTGTGATTATGATAGAGTAAGTGTGCATACTTGGAGATCTGATTACAAGATGAGAGAGAAGAGGACGGCAGTCATGAGCAATGGACAAGGGGAGCAAAGGGACGAATGGAGAAACCAATCCGGTGAAACGAAAAATCACGGCATTAGAAAGATGAGACAAACAGTACACGAAGAGAGCATTTTTAGAGCGAAGAACGAGCAAACTTATTAAAAGGCAAGAATCATGAGTTGAGGATGGAAAATATGAGATTGCAAAATAGAAGATCAAGTAGTGCGAGATCAAGCTCGAGATCGATTAGGGAAGAAAGAGGAGAAAGTTACATCACGAGAGAATGCGAGGAAGGAAACCAACAGAAACGAAATCCAAGCATAGAGCATGACGAGAAGAGGAGAAATGGAAGATCGTTATATTCCTCGGCCAGAAAATTTTCAAAACGAGCGGAATAGGGAAAATCAAAGGAAACATGCACAACTCCAAGGGTCAATGACCCAGTTACCAGGGAAAATAATCTTGCATGAGAGAAGAATTGAGAAGAAAACAGAGATCGAGGATGATATTGAGAGACACTACATTGAACAAGCGCGACTAGCTCGCGAGAGAGAAAGGATAAGAAGCGAGAAATGGAAAAATCAAGAGATGGAAGAAGCAATCCTAGCGAGAATAACCATGACAAACGCGAAAGAAGAAGGGAACAAAATCGCATTACAATAGAAATATCAACGAAGAATAGAGAGGGTGCGAGATGATGAGAGGCTGAGAGGCGACGAAAGAAGAGAGAACAACTATAATGGCGTGCGGAGTGTGAAAGAGACGAGGAAGAGCGTCGCGGGGAAAAGAAGAGGAGAAAATAACGAGCAAGAAGATCAAAATAGGCGGGAGCGAAGAAGGAGAGACGGAGCTAAAAAGACCAGAGAAACAAACTACGAGGCAAATGAACAAATCTTAAGAGAACTGGGCCGAGATGAGAGGGATGCCGAATAATAGAAGGGAAGGTTGAGGAAGGAGACAATCGACGAAGCCATCGCGGAAGGCGAAGAATCGCTCACGCTAGAAGTACAAATGGGAGGAATACCTCAAGTGTAATCTACTTGCATAACTAACATCTTTGATGGAACAACTTGTGCGATACAACATATCAAGGCTTATATGAGATGCATGTTGCAATGGGAGAATCATGACGCTATACTATGCAAATATTTTGCGTCAAACTAGAGAAGCACTAAATGGTTGAAGGACTCGCCAAGAAATACGATCACATCATTCAACCATTTACAAGCCACATTCCTAGGAGATACATAAGTAACAACTCGCGCGACCGAGGTATTGAAGATGTATTCGGGTTGAAACAAAAGTTGGCGGGGTTTAAGGCGGAGTTGACAATAAGATGGAGGACCATGTGTGAGAAATGGCGGGGATTTGTTGAGGAAGATACCTTCATCCTCTATCATTTGTGAATGCTCTCTCACACCAATTTGTTATATATTCAAATTCTTGTGAATCAAAATACAATCACGTATGTAACTGCTAGAAAATACGTGAAGAATACTGCTTAGCACTGCGAATATATTGCCTTAAGAAAGACAGAATCAAATGAATTCATCTATCCGATGTAACATAAGCTTTCCATCGCTGCGAATGCAAGTTTGCCGCTCAATTCACTAAACACAGATGGCGAGCACTTCGCAAGGATGAAGAGCAGGAAATGATGAGGGAGGACAACGTAAGATAGTAGCCATGGGAAGGCCATCATCAAGAAGAGTTTGAGCGAGAAAGGAACTGTCACAACGTAATAAGAATAGTATTCGAGAGATCGATCATGTGCAAGAAACTTACTGCGACGCATGCAAAATAACCGTGGAGGGCGAGAGAAACCACGAAGTAGCATGGGAACAGATTAAGATGCCTCCACCGAATGCTAGTGTGGAAAAGATCTGGGAAGCTATACTTGTGATGAAAATGTATCAGCACTTTGAACGTGGGAATGGAACCACCGCCAAAGCGATAGAAGTCATGAGTTTTGTTCTTACCATGCATCGCGTCCATGGGCAAACGATTGTAGAAACATAAGAGAATTATTCTCGTGGATGATTGATCGTGGGAAGTCAACCACTTTCTAAAGGGAAGAAACGGGCTGTACATTTACACCACCACCACGAGAGATGCATAGAACGGTGTGTCAGTAAGGGAAAGGAATCATTTGTGATGGTAAATTGGGACAAAGGCTATGAATTTGAATTGCAACTCTATCTGTCCACCCTATCGCACTACTGAAGATTTTCATGACAATGGCCAGTAGAGAGTCTCTGGCAGAGATGCTGACGATAAAGAAATAATGAGTGCGGCGAGAACGCACGCGCCAGATAAGTGTGGCAGCTCAAGACATTTCTTCTCGCAGATGAAGTACCAAAAGGAAGAGAAACACATGAGGGTAGTTCCTGCTCAGGAAACTAGAACAATCTCAAACCACGTTGATGAGAAGATGACTGAAGCTTGGCATTAAGCATCAACCGAATCTTAATCGATGCGAAGTTCTGAATATTCTTTTTACCATACTTATAAGACGATGGGAGGAAAGGATGAGGATTTGATCCCCTCAAACATACAAGATCTATGGCTTTAATGGCACTTGCAAACAAACCAAGGGAGAAGTTCACATGAGAATACCTCTACAAGGGTTATCAAATCGAAATTTTATTCGTGTGGTTGATGGGAATCTGGATAATGCACTCCGTGGGAGGCCATGGCTTCATGAAATCTTGGGGATCGCATCGACGTACCACCAATGTATAAAATTTCCACATCCGAACGGCATTGGTATCATCCGAGGAGATTGGAAGGAGTCAACAATGTCATGAGTCGATATGGTAGCTACGAAGAAAAAAATGCCAAAAGAAAGGGTTGGAAGCAACATGTGAAATGAGAACGAGAGAAAAGAAAACTAATGGTAGATCTTTATAGATAAGTACTTGAACATATCCCGGCGAGGAGAATGCCGGAGAAGACAAATGTTATGACAACAAAGAAGCAAAAGATATGAGGAACAAAAGGCATAAGTGAGCAAATCAATAAAAGCAGGAGGCAAAGTAAACTGGAGTAATGATGTCGAGAATCTCTTGACCCAAGAGTAAAATGAGAATTCGAATTAAGAAAAGAAAAGAAATACAACAAGTGAAACAAAACTATGCGAATACTTCGCAAACAAATATCAGCAAATAATGAAATATGAATGATTGAATGATCTAACAAAAACAAATGCGCAAAAGAAACGGGACGAACCTTTATGGCGTACATACCCTAGTTCGCTAATAACATTTCGTAAGAGGCTAATGTAAGACCTAAAGTGCGTCATATAAGGGGGTATCTCTCGCCATGGTTCGGGGGGAAGGTTACACCGCCTCTGGCTTGAACCATGAAAATTTGGGGCCCATGAAAGCCTATCCTGAGAGATACCTTGGATTCCCAACTATATATGTAGGTTATACCCGGTTGGGCGACCGAGGGTCTCTTCCAAGGAGCTCGTCAGTATGCACAAGGCGCCGAGGTACACGGTTGGAGCCGCAGTGCCCTAGGATGGGATGAACCTACCCCGGCCATTCTTGGCAAGTCTTGGCATGCGTTGCACTCGCCCAAGAAAACTCCACTAAGTGCCGCGTCTAAATAACCATAAACCATATAGGTATAAGGGATAAGAGGCTGCGAAACAACTGGTTGTTGTTAGGACCGATGGGAGGAGCTAGTCTTGTATGCCGATGTTTCGCCTCCTTGAAGGGGCAACCGGGAGATGATAAGGCGACGCTCTCCATTAGGGGGTGTCAAACGGTACGCAAATGTCATAAGGCTATGTTTCGCAAGAGAACGTAGGCTCGTCATATTTGTGCAAATGATCTGCAGAGGCAATAATACTAACGCGAGGGTAAGGCGAGATCAATGGGTCTTTACACGAAGTGTCACGGACGTCCCGCGATTTCGTCGCACGACGGCAATGTCATGGGGGCTTTATGTTCGCGAGATATCTAGGCCTGTCATATTGTCGCAACTAAAACATCCTATGCAGAGGCAAAAATACTTGGAAAATGATAAGACAAGATCAATGGGTCTTTACATGCAAGTGTAAGGACGTCCTGCGATTTTGTCGCCGTAAAAGGTATGTGGGGAGGACCTCTAATTAGGAGGTCTAACTCGGAAGACCACACAAATGATAAGGCGGGTCAATGAGCCATCACATGAAAATGTAAAGGCGGTGCGACCTTGTCGCAACAAAAAGAGATAGAATTCTCAATTCATGAAAATACTCTGCACTGTCGCGATGATCCATTTCAATCAACAATAAGATTATTATCAAATACAAGAAGATAACCAAAATCTTCCATCCAAGATAAATAACGGAGGGGAAATATGGGAATGGAAAAGATGGAACATTGTTATTCATCTTCTGACGAAAGAGTTATACATCAATAACGTTAGCCAATTATATTACAAGGAAGAACTACCAAAAAGGGGGAGTGAAGATTGAATTCATGGGGAAAAAAATCCAAGAAGTTCACTATAACAAAGATACAAAGAATATACCAGAATTACACGCAAGAAAAGAAAACAAAAAGAGTTATATCTTTGGTGATTCTTCTTCTTCATCGATTCCGCCTTATTATTCTCATCGCCAAAATTTTCTTCTTCTTCGCTTCACTATCGAAACATCGAGACGTGGTAGATTCTCAGAACCTTTTCAAGAAGGGGATATGTATGCGAGAGGGATGTTCTGGTGCTTACAAACATACCCATGGCTCCATTGCGAAAACGAATGAAGATCATTATTAAAGTTCTCCTTTGTTGTTTCAAATTGTTTCTTCAACTTGGAATACTTGTTATTATTTAAGGGAGAGACTCTTGGCGAGTTGTTGTTTTTCGCCTGAGTTCTTCAATTCTCGTGAAAATTCCCGGCGAAATGTCTTTTCAGTATTCAAGTTCTAATTCTAACTTGAAGCCTCTTCTCGAATTCTCGCAAATAAGAAACAACAAGTTAATAATTTACAAGCAATACCACGTATGTAAGAAGCGTAAGGTATAATAAGTAACCTTCTCTATCGGATATCATATCTTTAATCAAGGAAGTATGCTCGGCATGAAGACTAACATCAACACCTAGGTTATTCTCAAACATTATCTAAAACTTTCGCAGCCCGTGCGAATTCATCATCACTATTAATAACAAGAAGAGAACGAACTTGTTCTTCTCGCGTTTAAGCATAGTATTTTGATGAAGGAGTTCATCTCGCTCAATTTGCACACCAAGAAGAGATTTGTGGAATTCTCGTTAATGCCTCGTGCACCTCTCGTAATACGATCGTTCTCATCTATGAGGTCACTAATTTTCTTCCTTAAAGTCTTGATTTTCTTCTCGGAATCAAGGTACATTCGTTTAAAGCAAGTAGTTAAATTTAAATTAGATCTGTTCGATCTTTAAAAGCTGATGTTTGGGTGAAGATCCTTTAATGAAAGGAGGTTAGTTTTATCTCGAGGAACTACTCGGATATTGATTGAGGTGTGCGAAGAAGGTCATTATCCATGGGTTCAGAAACGTATGGAGAAGAATAGCCTCATCGGAGAGATTATATACATCTCAAGGTAATAAATTAGTAGTAGTATGCGACCGATAAGATAGAAATAATAAAAGGAAGTGAAATCTTATACCATAAAGTTCTTTGATTAGCGTTCAAGAGAGGACACCCTATCCCTTTGGGAGTCAAGTTCGGTGTTTAATTTTGAATTCTCTCGTCTTTATCGAGATGACGCAGCCTTCCGCCTCTAATTCTCGAATCTTCTTACTCAATCAAGCAGTTCTTCTTTTCAAGATTGAAACGTCTTCTCTCGAGATCTGAGGCAATTACAAAAGAAGTTTTTCCAACCTATGAAAGAAAACGAAAAACTGTCGCACATATATATTTAAAAATTTAAAATTAACGGAAATGAGACGGCATACATACCAAAGACCCAAGTGGCGCCCAAGAAGTCGAAGACACGATTCTAGAGGCTCCATTGAAAGAATCATTGCCTTCCAATAAAGTAGCGTTACACACGTTTGCGAGTACCCATGAAAGGGAGTAGGGAGCATCTCCCCATTCCTGGAAAGAGTCTCGAGAAGATGCTAGATAATCGATCCATGGAGAGCCGCAACTGGAATCTCCTTAGCAAGAGAGAGATTCGAATCATGGTTATCCTCATCGAAGATTCGGAGCTTGAGTTAAGACGAGAAGAAGATTGAACCTTTCGCTTCTTAGTTAATGGAGCGAAGATTTACCCTTGCCGAATGATAGTTTTGCCTTTACCTTTAGTCTTCGCGGCTAAAGCTTCTTCAACTCCAACCTTCGCATACGGTTAAAGATAAGAAACAGAGGCAACAATATTGTTTCGTATAACAAAGGAAGTGTTTCTTACTTCACTCGTAGCGATCGAAGTATGGTCGAGTACTCTCCAATGGATTATCCTTGTACTTTCTTCTCACTTGGCGATACAAAATTATACAAACTCAACATATATAAAAGAAAGTTGCAGAGGCAAGATTTAAAATGGGAAACATACCTCATTTGCTTTATCGGGCCATTTGAATTCCCAAGGATGATACCATGCGAGATTCGGCAGGAAGAAACATGGGGCCCGCGATATAAGGACCATTTAAAACAAGGGTACAACCCACCATTTCTCATCTTTGGAGTGGCGAGGAGTAGTATTATTGCCCGGTGCCAATCAATATCCTGCATGAGCAATTTATCCTCGAGACATTATCCTTCTTTTTCGGGCGAATGCCCCAAATGAGACTTCGCATTAACTATCTTTATCATCGAATAGTTTTCAAAAAGTTCTCTACAAAGTGTACTTCTCAAATTATTTCCAAGTCTTGAAATCGGGGTGTCCTAACAAGAGCAGGGTATAAAGATCCTTTGCCACACTCACGATCGCGAATTCAAGCATTAGGCGAATGCAATCGCCCTCAATTGATAAACAGCCCCGAGAGAATTTTTCATGGGCCAAGATTTCATAAAATAGAGGCAACTCGGGATCGTATAAGGGAATGGGAAGTCCCAGAGAAGTGACCTAGCGAGACTATAATCCTTTGATCATCACATTGATGATCGTAAAATAATTTTGCGTAAAGAATGGATGAAGATTCTTGATCGGGAATGGTTGATGAGTAAAACCCTTCTCGAGTAACTTCGTTGAACTTCTTCAAAAGAAGCTTTGTATGCACGATTGATGAAAGCCATTTATCGGTATGGGAATGGATGGAAGATTGGGGATTAAGAACAAATGGCTAGAAAGGACGAAGAAAAGATTTGCGGAGCGAGAAGCGCAAATTGCGGAAGAAGAGAGTCAAAGAAAATTGCAGAGAAAACTAAAGGATGAAAAGAAGAGAAAAAGAAAACTATATATATGGGAAAGACCCTCGAGAAAACGAGGTCATTTAATGCGCCGAAGAGACACGAACGGTCAAGAATAAGCGGTTGAAAGAGACGTGTCAAGAAAAGACATTAATAAATCAAAACCGTGGTAAAAGTACAAAATCGAAACAAATAAAAATAAGCAGTCGCGGTAAATCAAAAGAATCACTTTTCGTGATACTCCTCCCCTTGGGGCAGAGGAAATATGAGGAGAGATAGAGACGATACTTCGATATGTGTTTTGGAACTTCGCAAAGAATAGAGGCAAGTGCATTTTCAAGTCACATGTATTCTTCCGCCGTTCCCTCATCGGCAAAGACCAAAGGTTACTATTAACAGATTTTTCTCAAAGATTGCTCTTCAAGCAATATTCAGGAAAAAAGAGGCAAGATGTAGGATCATAATATCGTAATAGCGATGGGCTCGCGGATTAATCAACGACAATGTCGCGAGGGAGTCGCAGGAAGCTAAAATAAACGACGCAATGAATAACGCAGCAGGCAAAACATAAAAGACGTGAGACTTTGGCGAGGATAAGAAGTGTCGCGAGAGCGAATGTTTGTGCATCTGCGACACTTCGCGGGACATTCCAGAAAATAAAGGGTAGCTTAGTCAGTTATCCACTATGTATCACCATATAAAGGGTTGAGTGAGTCTCGTGAGAGAGGGATCTTTTGGGGAATTGTTGGGCAAGTCATTAGGAGAGAGAAAGTTTAAGAGAGTTTCTGCGGCTAAGTGTAATTCTACTTTTCTGTGTAGACAATTCATGAAATTAATCAATAAACATTCTCAATTATACAACTTTCAATGAACTAATTAAGCAAAATATAGTGAGGGGTGTAGTGTGGGATTTCCCGCAACTACAATTGAAGCCTATAAATAGAGAAGTTTTCTACATATTTTACACACCTCTCTACACACACATCACTTGTGTTTTTGATAGCTTTTGAAAATTCTTCTTTTTAATTATTTGTGAACTTGAAAATTCTCCTTTTAATTATTATTTGTGTGAATTTCAAAAACATGAGTAGCTAATTTTCTTATTGATTGAGGATGAATTCCTAGTTCTTAATACATGATTTGAGTTTTGTTTTAATTCTATCTTGAAGTTTTTCACATAATTATCGCTTTGTTTTTACTAATAGGAATGATCTTAATGACATTCATGATTGATTGATAGATTATTTAGAGTGCACGCTAAATTGATTTGTTGATTTGATCTAAATCTAGTGAAAGTTAGGGGATAAGTAATCTTTTCTTGACTCTTTACATAAGTAGCAAACACGAGACCTTGCGGAGGGATTCCCGTGGAGCAATTGTGTGTGAAAACAACGTTAGCAAGTAGACCTTGATCTAAGAGTCTAACTACTAATATTGACCTAATAAGTTCATAAATCTTAATGCGTTTATTTAAATTACATCTAGAGTGATCTACTACTAGGTGGTTTGGTAAATAGAATCCTTGTCGAGAACTTCCGTGTCCGTGGATACAAGGGATTTAGGGGTTTAGCACGATCTAGCCGCTACCCCTGCGGTTGGTGATAATTTGTGACTAATAACAAGTAGAAAAGAACATAACTTGATTCATTGTTTCGTAACGAAGAAGGATTCCTTGATCTTGTCTCTCTTATTGCTTTCAACTTTATCTTTTAATTGCTTTGTTTTATTTTTTCTTTTGTTTTTTTTTACACCCCCCTTTGTGACAATTTTTACAACTAGAATCTCTTGCTCTCGTGGGAACGAACTTGACTTCCATTATATTATTTTTTAATTGAGTGGAAATATTAATTAATTTGATTGCACCTACGACACGCATCAACTACCCACAATTATGCTACTTAGAATCAGGGATAAACAACTTTTCCGTATTGAAAACCCTAATATAGCTTTAGAGATGAACGCAAATCGGATTGATTCCGGACTCAACCTAACAAGTATTCAAATCTTATAACACTATTAATTGTGAATCACAAACAATAAATTACCGAGACAAAACTAATTCATGGGCCCAAAAACATGTCAAGAAATCAACTTTTATCCCATAACCAATAATATGTTTAGCTACTCATAGCTATGGAGTTCATAATAATAATAATTGAAAAGAAGAAGATGAACAAAAGCAAACCCCGGGAAGCGTAAAACAAAACGGGCTCTCCAAAAATTCCAAGAATAAGATATTTCATAAGTTGTAACACCTTCCCCTTTATAGCTTTTCTCCAACTTCTAAAATTAGGTCTAGTGTTCAAAGTCCATTAGATGAAAATCCACCAAGCCCATAGAAGAGAGAACCCCATGTAGAAAATATGTCCTAAAAGTGGTCGCCGGAAATCTGATATTGTGACCGGAAATTGGCCGAAAGAGTCGCGGAATCGTGCTCAAAGCGACTGGCAAGTCCGCTCCGCACCGGTCAACGGGTCGGATCGCCAACTAGTCGCCATAATCAACCTTGCCAAGCACCGAGTCGTGAGAAGTAAAGTGAGTCAAAGCCGAGTCGACTCGAATCAGTGTGTGTCATTTGGAACCGCCGATGAGTTAAATCGAGTCACATATCTCGACTTGTCTCCGAATCAGCCATGGCTCGAGCTGCCAGGTAAGGCCGAGCCGAGCCGCACTATCCTTGTGCATCACCACGCACAAGACAAACACCACCAATACTTAACATACATCTATTCCATTCATTCTTCACAACTCGCTAACATCTCCCCGTGGCAAACGCACTATCACAAAATTCTCCATAACCTATAACTCCATATACACTTCTCCGCTTTCAACTCGATCGCAACACCTGTGTTCAAGCCACTTCGCAACAAAGACATAACTCCACCACCTATAACTGGGATGTATTCCACGTATCATTATCTCCAAACATCACCCTTGTACCGTGAGCCACACACACTTGTATGCAATGTCACCAACAACCAACACTGTAACCCATTAGCTCACCTTGTCCCGCCATTTTCCATGGATCGCACCACAACCACCCATATGTTACCATTTCATTGTCACCGAGCCACATACCATCTTGAATTCGGGCCTTAGCCGCAAAATGTCGGCTCTAACATTCATCTATTTATTTGAATCTCGACCAACACCACTATCTCCTCCCCGAATCTCGTACTCTTATTTCACCTCCATTCTAAGATTGCAACTTCATTCTCTCCCCCCCGGCTCACCGCACACAACCACCTTGAACCTCATATCCATTTTCAAAATTTGCCAACATCAAATACCATCTCCACCAGCACCACACAACCAACATCACCACAAACAGACAATCAACACAAATCAAGCAGCCTCTTTCACAAGCTCAGCCAACACACACTTCCGCCCTAAGTATGGCACCACCAAATGCTTTTGCTAATCTCTCTCTCATTTCACACAACCCATTAAGCTCAACCACCACCAAAGATCTTCTAGTTCTCGAAGAAATGTACCACTATGCCAAGCCTGTGCTTCATAATACCACCGGCTCACATCACGCTTCCGTAAATCACTAATCATCTCCAATTTCTCCATCTCGCCTTCAAGACCCATTTCTTGTAACCCTGCAACAAATCGCCTAACAGCTCAATTCAGCTTCGTAATCCGAGTTCAAATCCCAAAGAGCCTATTAACATCTCCACTCCAACCGCAACTTCACTAGACCAAGACTTCCACCTTGAGCTAGTAACAATCTTCATCTCTCACAACCACAGACATAGAACATAAACCCAAACTCCCACAGCTGCACAATATCATCAACAATTAGAGCACCACCAACTCCATCCGAACCATACCACCACCCCGTCTCCTTTGCATTCTCACACGATGGAGCTATTAGAATCCTTCCATTCTTCCACCATGATAGCCTTTTCCATCTACCCCGCAATTCGTCTTCAAACCCTTTGAATTCAAACCCTAACTCTCCTTCGATCAATCCACACTCAAATCAAGTGTAACCCATCTTTCATACCATCCGTGATGTACAATTTGTAAGTCGAGAATTCAACTTGAACAACCGCAACTTCGATTCGTACAAACCCCAACCGCCATCAAACGTCTTCTCATCACCGCAACATCTAGTTTCAATACTACCACTTTCTCTCTCGAGTTTCTCAATCTCTCGGCCGATATTCTCTTCCATTTTCACCTAACTACCTCTCGCCATCTAATCTCGCAATCAAGCCATAACTCTCCTCCTCGTCAGTGAGAAAATGATTGAGATGAATGAGAGAAACATCTTCTCGATTTAGTTTTTAGATAATGTCAGGATAACGACACCCTCCCGCACGATCGAGGATACCTGGGATGCCCCATAACATGTGGTCACCCCTTAACCACACTGGCTACATTTAATACTCCTCCTAATAGAGTTGCCCCTAACCTTGGCTCAGCCCCCAAAGAGGATTGCCATGAAATGACAATTTTGCCCTTTTACTCCAATTGGCTGATTTCTCCATCTTTCCCCGCGCGACCTGCAGTGGACCTAATAACTCAAAACACGCAGAAAAGCATAATTCACAAGAAAAAAATAGCAAAGAAAGCGTAACTACTGGATAGTAAATTAGTGTTTTAGACACCTATCACTACCTCGATCCGTGTGTGCCGACTTTGGAGGTTGATATACTTTTTTCTCTTTCGAACCTAACCTGCATTATGAAGGTATTTCACTTTAAGCACGCGGAAACCTTTTGTCGAGAAGAATCACTAGCCTTGACAAAATCTAGGTTTATCACAAAGACTGATTCCTTTGCCTAAAGGTTGGACACTTATAACTTGTAACGTTAAGGGTATTAGTCTTAACATGTGATCTTGGTTTCACAACTTTCTTGTGATGCCAAACAAGAACATCATGAAGTTTCCTCTGTCTCCTATACTTAAACTCCGCATTTCCTTTCCAGACCTTTATTTCCGCAATAGTGGCAAACATAAGAAATGTTGTTACCTCGATCCGTGTGTGCTGACTTTGGAGGTTGATATACTTTTCTTTCGAACCTAACCGCGGGAAGGCATTTCACTTTTGCCATCGCGGGAAACCTTTTTGTTGAGAAGAATCACTAGCCTTGACAAATTTTACCTATTTGCTAATACTTGGAACATTTATTCCCTTATATCCCAATACTCGTGTATCATGATGATTTTTACTTGCTCCTAGCATAGTGGTTAATTTGCTTGAACTAGTGTTGAACGTTTTCAAGTCATCTTCCAACATCTTGATTTTATAAAGAGCAAGGAAATTAAATCGCCCAAGGCGTTTTTCTCGAGCGAGATAAGCGCTTTCTATTTCATCAAAACTTGCTTGCTGAGAGTTAATCCTTGCTTCAGTTTCTGTAAGTTTCTCTTCCAACAAGAAGTATTTTTGATAAACATTATCACATTCAAGCGAATTTCTACTTAGGTTTTCCTCAGAGTATTTGAGGATCGATTTGCAAGAGCGATTCCAAACATAAAGACCTCTGTAAATCCTTTTCAATTTCTTGTTTTCTCGACAGAGAGGAGTCGAAGAGCGTGACATGCAGAAGTTGTCATCTTCTTCTTTCCAACGACTCAAAACCTTCACATACTCTAAGACTTCCCCTCAAGAACATCTCTATCAATATATGAATCTACCTTCACTGTAAAAGTTCATCCAACCATTCTTCTAGGCGTGTTCCCAATCAACAGCTTTCTACATTAAGAGAATGTTTAGATATTGACTTAGATATGAGAGTTCTCTCATGTGAATCCAAGCTTTGAAAAACATCTGGTAATTTTTGACCTGGTACGTTATTAGAGATAGACTCGTCCATAAAAATCAAATTGCGTCAACACAGACTTATTAGGTCTTAGCGTGTTTGCATGCTCTGATACCAATTGAAAAAGCGGGGGTCTAACAACTACACCCAATATTTCAAGGCAATTCAGAGGACAAACTCCAATATAATTCCAAGAGAATCAACTAGACAGTTAGACTCAATCAATGGAAATATATTCAAGAGTTTTTTTTTTTTTTTTTGGATAGAATAAAAGATTTTATTAATGTGGGTTAGGCACAAATGCCTTGAAATAACATCATTAATCCAGGGAGAGAAATCTTTGATTTCCTCTAAACACAATTTATCTAGTCTAACTCTTCTAGATATATAATTCGCATTATTATTATCTCTTGACATGAGAGATATTCCATGAACTAAAACTAGAAAAAGAATACTTGATCTTTTATAAGTTTGTTGTTTTCCATCCGATTTGAATCCTATCGCGGGTTATAGAATTAACTACTACTTCGACTGCTTTCAGTGAAAGTTGTCCAACTTTAAGTCTTTGCACCATCTCAAAGCTTCTAGTATGGCCAAGCTTTCCCTGCCTCGGATCAATTATTCGCTTTGCATAGGAGCCCTTAACTCCCTTCGCGATACTCGTAGAAGAAAACAGCACCATACCAAAGGCCTTCATTAGTAAGATGATTAAGTTAAGCATCTACAAGTAAAGTAAGTTGAAAATTGGTATCCCGCAGAAAATGTTGTTAGTGATAGAAGAATCTACCACTACATGGTGAGTTGCAAGATAGAAATTATTCAAGTGATGATTTATCCTATAAACAGCTGATATATAGGGGTTTAGAAGTTTATCCCGAAAATGTGTTCACATCTCTTTTTCCATATTACCCAAAGAACTCCACCCGCCGAGAGTATTCCTCCACTTAACCAAATCCTCAACTCCAAAGACTAATGTTGCTATCAAAACCAAGTAAGAATCCAATCTTGCACTGAAGTACAATTGTTCTGAATCTGATCAATGTCAATATTCACCATCCTCCAAACAGCTCTGGCATGATCACAAGCAATAAGAAGATAATAGAGAGATTCATCTTCATTGTTACAAATGCCGCGCAGATAGTATCTTCCGTCCTATTGTACCGAGATAATCTTAACTTAGTAGGGACTATGAATTTAAGACATTTCCAAATGAAGAGCTTCACTCTATGTGGCAGATTCATACTGCAGATAGTATCTCTGTCCTTATTCAAGAGTTATATCTCTGTTTCTCAATGTAATCAAAAATCAAAATGTATAGAATCCGTGAGCCAGATTATTATGAGAAACAATTTGAAAGGTACCAAAGACCAATGTTTAAGTGTCAATCAAATTATATCAACAACCAAAGGTTGGATTATCCAATTTATTGAACTACGCACAACCTGTGATATTTCAATTATATCAAAAATATAATGCGAAAAAGAAATAACACGTATACCAGAAATTTTGTTAACGAGGAAACCGCAAATGCAGAAAAACCCCGAGACCTAGTCCAGACAACACCACACTGTATTAATCCACTACGTATTACTCAGCCTACTACAAGTTAACTTCGGAATGGAATGTAGTTGAGCGCTAACTAACTTACACTAATCAAGGTACAGTCGCGTGCCCTTACGCTTTCGAACCACATTAGATTCTCGCGCACTCGATTCCCTTAACCGATCTCACCCACAACTAAGAGTCATGCTACGACCCAAAGTCCAAGACTTGATAAACAAATCGTCTCTACACGTAAAAGTCTATTGAATAGATAAATCATTCCCACTTAATACCTACGAGTTTTGTTCTGTTTTTTGATAAATCAAGGTGAACATGAAACTAATTGATACACCTGGACTTATATTCCTCAAGAACAAACAAGTAATATTAGTCACCTCACAATAATCTTGGGACCGTATGGTAGCTTTAACAAAAGCACCAGGAATCACAAACGATGAGACGAAGATGTTTGTGACTACTTTTATCTTACCTATCGGAGATTAAATTCCGAGCAAATCTTAGAGAAGATAGTACTCAATATGATAGAACAAAGTAAGATCGAACACAACTACAGAGAAAATAGTTGGGTCTAGCTTCACAATCCCAATGAAGTCTCTTTAAGTCGTTAACCTATAATGGTTTTAGGAAAACCTAGTTAAAGGAGAATCGACTCTAGTCTTAACTAGTATCACATAGTAGGTGTGGGGATTAGGTTTCCAGCCATAGAGTTCTCCTTATATAGTCTACAAATCGTGTGGTTTGATACTTTGGGATAAAGCAATCAATATTCCTATGTTGGAGAAAACCCGATTAGATTCAAGCTAATATCTTTCAACCATTAGATTTGACTTAGCTTGTTACACACAAATGAAATTTACCTTCATTTTGATATGGGTAACTGACTTCAAACGGGACACTTTGGTTGGCTCCACAATAGTTAACCAATGCTGACATATAAAATACTTCCTCTTCATATCAACCTTTGTTCATCTTAACACAACCAAATTCAAATGACTCAAATGAAACTAGTTATAGAGTTGTTCAATTGTTTATATTCTCATAGAAGTATAAAACACACAATTGAAGCAAAATCGGTTTTGGTTCACTCGAATCAATTCATGAACATTATAGCACGGTTTGCAAAAGATTGCATTCCTTATTATAGAAATATTTTTGTTCATGACTTAGCCGATTTTGGAATTTAACCACTCAAGTAAGCAAACATGTACGCATACCGAGTTCCTGACATGGCTCGTGTTCGCAAGATGCAACAAGTACACATAATGGCCCTACTTCTACCAAACCTCGCCTGAAGTAAGTATGAAACGGGTAAGCATAATATAGTTCCCAGACTTCAATCGTTGAATTTAGTGACGACATACGCATGCACACTAGATTCCCCACATGGAATAACTTGCAATAGTTAGCATAAAAGTACGCATACTATCCTATATCCAAATATTGGTTAATTGTTCTAAACTCTCATTTCCAATCATTGAAACATTCTTAGAAGACTTGACAAGAAGTTATCTCACACAAAATATTAGATTTAAAGAAGTTTTCAAGTGATCAAATGATCAATAATAAACATTTCGAGTCTACATCAAATGACTGTCTCACACAAATCATATAAGATGTTACCGCACGATTTTCACATGATCATCTTTGACTCCGTCAAGAATAAAATATGAACTTGGTTAAAGGAAAGCTTACCAACACATATTTCGAGAAATAGATAAGCGCAGTTAAACTCAAATAAATACCAAATGTATAATTATGAAGTCTATATAGCCATACGACTTTTGTCTCATTAGGGAGATAGAATAGAAACAGACTTTCCAAGTGATAGATGAGTTCAAATCTCCACATAACTTTTGTTGATGAAGTTCCACAAGCTCCCCTTAGTAGTTCTTCGTCTTCAATCGATGAACGTCGTGGAAGTCTGTAAAGCCCAACTACACATTCTATCTTAATCCGAGACTTAGCTATAGAGACTAGAAATCAAGACTTATAGTTTTGGCAACTAAACTTGACAAACAAGCTTGAGATAACAACGTCATGGAAGTTCGACCGAGCAAAGGTTTCCAACAACTTGAAAGATACACAAGGAATGAAACAAGTTCAAGTCAATATTACTAACCTCAAGTGGGAAGGATGATGTCGTTGTTGTAGTCGTTACTTCTTCTCATTCTTCGGTCTTCGGAGTAATACTTGTATGTCTCAACATTCCTAGACTTTCTAGTCTAACCCTAAACGAAGTTGACTCTAGTATTTAATCAAGCGAATCTAGATGATTTTTGATACTAAATATGACAACCAAACTTGACATACCAACGCTTGGTGAGTTTAACCGAGCTATGCTCCAACATACTGAATTACAAAAAATTCATCATCCGTGTTCAGAGTGTTCTTAATAACTGATTCTTCTTCTTCATCATCATCAATTGAAGCGGTATCATAGCCATCAATTGACATATTTACAAAGTAGCGGTGACATCCATACAACACTTCTAGTTCAATATATCATTCATACAATATGCAAATTTCGACAAAGCAATGAAATTATGCAATAACGTAATAATAAGGATGCTCGCATCAGCGTCCACAAAAAAGGTAACAATCCAACTCTTACATGTTTACAGTTTCACTAATGGTAGTGATCATAATGCGAAAGCTAACGCTTCAAAAACTTGCTCATTTCTTCAAATCTGCAAAAATTAGCAAAGTTCATTATTCAAAAATCAAAACTTAATTTTTATACAAAACCGTGAACGGCTCACGTAATGAAACTACTGTGTGAACATCCACTAACTTTCTTTGAACAAATGTTCATTATCAAATTGCGAAAATTTACATAAAGACATTTTTTCATCATACATAATTGTTTATTATCAACAATTGTTCAAAAATCAAAATATGATTTTACAAAAATAGAACGTGAGTAATTCACGTAAATTAAAAAAAAATAACCGTGAGCAAGTCATGTAAATAAATAAAAAAAATTGGGCGTGAAAAATTCACGTAAGTAAAAAAAAAAAACTTTTTCTCTCTCGGACGAGCGTCCACCTTTGAAACGAGAGTGTATGCTATTTTTGTGAAAGCTCACATATTAAAATAAAATTTTGTTTTCATGAAGGCTCATACAATAGGAACTCTATAAATTAACGCTGTCGGGACCATCAAAATTTATTAATTAAGCGAAATATTAATTAACTGATAAATTAATAACTATTAATTTATATATTAATTAATACTTTATTAACTTATAGATTTAGATTTATTTCTTGACAAAGGTTACATATTCTTTAAATTCAAAAATAATAAATAGTTCATACAAAGCTTTTGGTTGGTAACCTAGCCACAAGCTTATAGATAAGTTTCATATCAAATAATTATTTTCTATACAAACAAAATACCATATCGGTGCTTCAACAAAAAAAAACAACATATCATATCTTTTATATTTCCTATATAAATAAAATATCAATATCAAATCATATTTTTATAAACACAATATCCAATCATATTTTTTTATTACCTATCTAAACACAAGTTTCAGCAATTGGATGAACATGAAACTATGAAATCACCAAGACATGCAAATTTGATCGAGAAGTTGGAGTTATCACAATTAAATGAATGTCGAAGATATCCTAAATTATCGAGAAGAAATGAAGTTACAGGTTGTTGCTTAGATGAAGAAATAATCGAGACGTTATGAGAAGCGATAAAGATATGGAAGAAGATGATGAAAGTTTACGATAGAGCCCCCTTCACGAAACGAGGCTATTAAAGAAGCAATCACATTGAATAATTTCTTGCCGAGCTAGAGAAAATCAATACCAAAAATTCTTACAATGATAAGAAAATTAGAGATGAAATTCAATGCGATATTGATTTAGCAAAAAACAGAAAACCATTAAATCATTTTTCAAAAAGTCTTCGTAAATCATTAATGTATTGAATATATATGTAATGCATTATTAATTTATATTTCATATGGGGCCTATATAGGTAATCAAAGAAGTATTATCTTATAATTTTAGTGAATTATTAATTTGGCACGTTATCCCCCGACTTCCTACCGGCCAAAAATAATATTTAAGAGAGTTTATTAAATAATCGTATTAATTAAAAAGTTTCTATCAGAGACAAAAACTTCTCTTCACTATAATTATAACATGTCTATTAAAAAAAAAAAAAATCTCTCTTATGTTAGGGATTATTGTTCGTTTCTTAAACTAACGAACGAACGTTCATATCTAAAGCAAAATCCTATGAAAGCTCACACATATGTGCATATATATATATATATTTTTTTATAAACAACTTACGAACTGTAAAAAAAAAAAAAAATCGCTTACCTTGTTTGGCCGGAATTCCGGCGGACGGTGATCAGCGACGGTCGGCTCCGACGAGAAATTTTTATTTCCTGCTGCTCAAGCGTGAGAGAGATGAAGAAGAGAGGTGCTTGGTCGGTCAAGAAAAAAAAAAGGTTTCTTCCCTTTTATAACAATTTTATTTCCAAAAACCTAATTAAACAAGGATTTCTTGGGCCCGGCCCATAAGTGTTAAACCGATCAAAATTGGGAGTTCGACCACCCAACCGTGGTGCCTCATCTCTCCACACTCACCGGATGAAGCTCTCTATCATAATACTAGAGTCCTTATTCAAGTTATTGCTCATACGTGACACCGCTGAGCAAAATCGAGAATTCTCGCACATTCTTACTACTAAGTTCAATTGCTTATTTCGTTTATAATCAGGAAAATCACCATCCAGGGCTTACCGTGGAACATGAATGTCCCTCACTAAGCAGGGGACTTAATGTTGATGGTGGATTTTCGGCAAAGGCTAAAATCGTAAAATCACGATCTTGCATATTTCTGACACGGCTTCATACACACGTATGTGAAACTCATATTTTATGATTCGTGAAAGCTAATTTCACAATCCTCGACCGAGCGTACACCCTCTCGTAGCATGCATGAGCATGTGATCCCTAAAGCTTCTCAATTGAGCTTTCAACACTTCGCATATTTCATCAATACTTCTGTATAGGAATCGATAGTGATTGGACGAATCCTAGATATATTGCATGCTAGTATAGAGCGTTAACGTCTTGATAGTATAGAGCATTAACGTCTTCGGATGTGCGGATTGCAGAAATCCAGCAACATCCC
>JAJJWW010004713.1:0-86463 GCA_023531295.1 Papaver armeniacum | reverse complement strand
CTTGAAAAAATCAAGCGTCTACTTTAGTCATCGCATTCACCCAAGACATGCAAAACTAATTGCAAGAATTTTAAAAGTCCCTCTGATGACAAAAAACGATAAATACCTTGGCGCTCCTCTATTCTTCGACAAAAATAGAAAAGCCAACTTCACCCCCCTTCTCCAAAAATATTATTCTACTCTACAAGGATGGAAATCAAAACTTTTATCCCAAGCAGGTAGAACAGTTCTGATCAAATCTATTCTTCAATCTTTCCCAACCTACCAAATGCAGGTCCTTGCTCTCCCAAAAGAAACTCTTGATCATTTGGATCGTATTCATAGGAATTTTTGGTGGAAAAAAGAGGGAGATAAAAGACAAGGAGGCTTTATCAAAGCCTGGAAAAGCATTTGTAAACCCATTTCTCAAGGTGGTCTACGAATGAAAAATCCGCACCGATTCAATATATCACTCCTTACAAAACTAGCTAGTAGATTAATAACGGAGCAAGATCAATTATGGGCCCAACTTCTAAAAGCCAAATATTTCCCAACTCCCATGCTTTGGAAGGCTCTAGACTTCAAATCTGTCCTGGATTTGGACTAGCATGAAAAAAGGTTTGGATCTAATAAAGGGAAATTATGCCTGTCAAGTCAAAAATGGAGAATCGATTAAGATTTGGGAAGATAGATGGATTCCTAATTCAGAAATAATATAACAAATCCCGAATCCACAAGACCCAGCCCCAAAAATGGTTCAAGAATTGATAACAAAGGAGAACACCTGGAATCAGGAAAAATTAAATCAATATTTCCACCCAGAAGACAGGACAAAAGTTCAAGTGATTATTCCAATAAGACAGGAAAAATACGTTATCAAGTGGAGGCATCACAATCCGGGGAAATTTTCGGTTAAGAATATCTATAACTTCCTAGCCAGTCAAGACCAAGAGAATACCAACCAGGAAAATTTTCCATGGGTAAAAATTTGGAAAATTCCGGCCATTCCAAGAATAAAACTTTTCATATGGAAGCTAACGCCAAAAGTACTACCAACATCATTCAGATTTGGCGCTCACAATCCAGATATTGACACTCGATGTGAGATGTGTAATTTAGAAGCTCAACAGATGGAACAACATTTATTTAGGGATTGCCCATTTGCTAGAGCTATTTGGTTTGGTCTCTCCCTCGGAAACATAAACTCAAGTCACAGTTTCGACATAATTATGTCTTGGGTTAAATGGTGGGCGACGGAACCAAACCTGGACAACATTAAAGGGACAATCTCTACCATACTCTGGTTCATTTGGAAATATAGATGCTCGACAGTTCTTGAAAAAATAAATCCAGATCCGACTGAGTTAATAGAACAGATCAACAGGTTTCTAAATGCTGCGGAGTCATCAAACACAAAGAAGATTCTATCTCCCCAAAAAAAATATCCCAAGCAACCACAACTGGTCTAGCCTAAATTCAGACTGGATTATATTTGTAGATGCTTCTTTCAAGAAAGAGAAATCGATAATGGGATATGCTTTCATCCTTTACTCAGTTGATCATGAGACATTCATGCATTTATCAGCAGGATCGAACTGGGCAGCGTCAGCGTTTCAAGCGGAATCAAAATCATTACTTACAGTTGTATGTGGTTAAAAGATAATATTCTATCAAGCGTCTTAATTATTACCGATTGCAAAAATATGGTGGACACCATCAACGAGGTAAGTAAAGATTAACCTTGGGAAGCTGAGAAAACCTTACAAAAAGCTAAATCATTTTTGAGGGATATCCCTCAAGCTCAGGTAAAATATGTCGCTAGAAGGTACAATTCTGCTGCGGATTACATTGCCAAGGAAGCAAGGATTAAAAACCTTCAGCACATGTCTTCTAAATTAAATCAGAAAATTAAAAAAAACTAGCATCATATCTAATGTTTTCGACAAATCTGAACTTGTAAACCTCTTGTACTATATTTGCTAGTTAATGAAATCTCTTTTTCCATTAAAAAAAAAGGGTTTAGGTCATGTTATGAAAGAAGTAGCAGAGACGAAGTTCTAACTTTGATCTGACTTCGTGGATCATTGACCCAAACAATGGTTATTCAAAAATTTTTTTATTTCTTGTATCTAAATAAAATAACAAACAAAATACAAAGGTTGGAAAATTTTACCCTTGTCATGAATTCCCAAGCAACGACACACATATTTCAACTGGTAATTAAAGATACCATCAGAACTCCAAAACATATCATTGGTGAATATGCACTATAAATAGGAAAATGTTGCTTGCTCGGGTGGCTCATACTAAATAATTTCCTTGCTGGTCATCATGGTAATACCAATTAAAGGGTTTAACCATTTACTGACCAACGATACGACCCCATATATGGTATCTAGACAATTTAAAATCCTGCTTCATAGACATATCAACATGTAAACTACACTACTTGGATTAATAATTATTTAATAAATCAGATGATGGGAGTATCCATGTGTTTGAGGGTGAAAACAGTTTCTGCTGATTTTGGTAATTTCGGGTGTATGGGTGAGAAACGAATTTAAACCCTAAACAATGTACTACAAGGGAGTACTTTAGATTCGAGAGATCAATTTGTACAAATCCGGCCTAAACCAAGAAATGGCCGTTCCAGACTTGCTTCGGTCACAAAGTGAAGGAGAAGGGTTGGTTTTTGGGAGGGAATCGAAGAAATTGTTGAGACCAGAATAGTTGATTCTGGAAGAGTAGTTGTTTTACGACTTGTATCAGAAAGTGGGAAGCTAACAGATGGAGAGCTAGCAAATGTTTTCTGAGTGTTGTATGCTCCTGACCTGAACTTGTTGTTCGGTGGAAATAGGTAAGACCCATTTATACAAGTCGAAGTGAAATGTACTCTGGCCTCATTAAGAAATGGAAAACGGGTGAGTAAATGGGAGGAGGTGGTAACCGGTAACGCATGGAATTGATGTTCCATAAAAGAAAGCGTTTCACCATTACTCCCTGTATTTACTAACCGCCTCATCCTTATGACACTTTCTTATAACGAGCGTAGTGTACGCCGCACGCTGTAAACCACCAAACCAATACCCAATGAGCATCCCCCAGTTTGTGACATGCGTTGATGTCTCGAGTGTTTTCGTGGAAAACATGTAGCCACGTGTGTCGTGGCCAAAGGATTTGGCGTTTGTAGCCAAGTTGGTGTCGTGACCAAAGGATAGGCGTCGTAGCCAGGTTGGTGCCGTGACCAAAGGATAGGCGTCGTAGCCAGGTTGTTGTCGTGATCAAAGGATAGGCGTCGTAGCCAGGTTAGGATTTTGGCATGGCCAGGCTAGGATTTTGGGCGTGACCATGCTAGGATTTTAGCGTGACCAGGCTAGGATTTTGATGTGACCAGGCTAGGATTTTGGCGTGGCCCGGCTAGGATTTTGGCATGGCCAGACTAGGATTTTAGCTTTGTGCCAAAGGTGGCCATGCGTTAGCTAGTGACCTTAGACGGCTAAGATCATGCATCTTATACGGAAGGGTGGCCTCGCAACCCTTCATTTGGTGAAAGTATGGCTGGCATGGCTTTAACGTGGAGTGGATCCACTAGCAGTGCGCGGCTTGGAAGGGAAGCGCTTGCGGCTTTGTCTAAATTAGGGTTTGGTATGCTGAAACCCTAATTAGCGCCTTTTACTAGAATCGATGTAGAATTCTCATACGGACTCGGATTTTGATGGTCTTCCACTCCATGCTGTACGGAAAAGAATTTCTTATCTCCTTACGCGTGAATATTTAGGTTTTGAGCTCGTTCGGGAGATGAAAACAGCCCGAAAGTAAAACTCAGGAAGAATTCCAAGGTTACCATGCGTTGTTTGGCAACCTTGGACGGCTAGGATTCATATCTAGGATGGAAGGGTGGCCGTTGATCGTCGCACACCCTCGTTTTGGTAGCCGCATAGGGAAGGCCGGCATGGTGGGACGCGACAAGGTGGTTTGCATGCCATTGGCACATGTGGCATGGTATGCCTTGGCGCGGTTTGGCGTGGCCAAAACTAGGGTTTTGGGCCAAAGGTTACCATGCGTTGTTTGGCGACCTTGGACGGCTAGGATTTGCATCTAGGAGGGATGGGTGGCCGTTGATCGTCGCACGCCTTCATTTTGGTAGCCGCATGGGGAAGGCCGGCATGGTGGGGCCAAGGCAAAAAATGGCGTGGATGGCTTAGCATAGTGGGGCCAAGGGTTTAGCATGGACGGCTTGGCATGGTGGGGCCAAGGCAAGGTGCGGTTGGCTTGGCATGGAAGGGCCAAGGGTTTAGCATGCCATTGGCGCATGGTGCGGCTAGCATGGTTGGGGCCAAGGCTAGGTGCGGTTGGCTTGGCATGGTGGGGCCAAGGGTTTGGCATATCATTGGCGCATGGTGCGGATAGCATGGTTGGCATGCCTTGGCGTGGTAGACGTGGCTGGCATGGTTGGCATGCCTTGGTGCGGAGATGTGGCGGGCATGGTTGGCATGCCTTGGCGCGGAGATGTGGCTGGTATGGTTTGCCATTGGCACAGTGGTGCGGCTGGCATGGTTGGCATTCCTTGGAGCGGAGATGTGGCTGGCATGGTTTGCCATTGGCATAGTGGTGTGGCTGGCATACCTTGGCGCGGAGGTGTGGCTGACACGGCATGCCATTGGCACATGTGGTGTGAGAACTAGGGTTTGGCCTATCGAAACCCTAATTAGTATTTAAAAATAAATAAAAGGTACCCTGGTAATTTTCTCGCAGATATATTAAAGGGTTCAATAAGTGTGCTTAGTGGAGACATTATTACTCAAGTTATGCGACGTTACTGTCTGACTAGGGTTTTACGATTTTAACCCTAAGCTAAAAACCACCATCAACATTAAGTCCCCTGCTTAGCTCGGAACAGGGGCATTGTTGCGAGGTAAGCATAAGATGGTGATAGACAATGACATAATCGAAACGTAAATCATGCAAGATGGTCAAGAAGATTTATCTAATCTTTTTCGAGAGGTAAAGGGAGTTTGTGCTTCCCGTGTTGGCGGCCTTGCATGAATTGTACTTGTGGTGTTGCTGGCTAGACCGTGAAGTGGTGAGATGTGGACTGTCATCTTGGCTTGGTCACGCATCATCTTGGCTGGACTAGGGAATGCGGAGGTGCATGCTTAGCGAATTATTGGCGTTGCTCGGCTCGGAATAGGAGCCGTAGGTTTCGTGCGGCTTGGAATGGAGTCGCAGGCATTATATTGGCTTGGAATGGAGCCGTCAGCATTGGTCTTCTTGGAATGGAGCCGTCAGCATCGGTCGGCTTGGAATGGAGCCGTCAGCATCGATCGGCTTGGAATGGAGCCGCTTGCATTGCGCGTCTTGGAGTGGAGCTATCTTGAGTTCCTCGGAAGGATGACGGCTGGCTTCAGTTTCGTGGGATAATGACAACTTTGTCTAAATTAGGGTTTAGCATGCTGAACCCCTAATTAGCGCCCCTTACTAGAATCGTTGTAGAATTCTCATACAGACTCGGATTTTGATGGTCCTTCCCTCCATTCTGTGCAGAAAAGAATTTCCTATCTCCCTACGCAAGAATATTTAGGTTTTGAGCTCGTTCGGGAGATGAAAACAACCCGAAAGTAAAACTCAGTAAGAATTCCAAGGGGGGATGTTACGGGCTCGGGGTAGCATAGTCGCGCCGAGTCATCTATTCCCGTTCATGGAGCAAGAAGGAAACTTTATTCTGTGGAAACTCTAGAAACTCCGTCCGTATGAAAAGAGGTATTGACCTTCTTCTATTTTCTATTGCTCGTCCAGATCTGTGTTTTCGTCTGCATTGTCTCTTCAGTGGATTCCAAAATTTACCAAACTCCTTTGCATTCTTGGGACGGATGGATGTGGTTGCGTTGTCGGTCCATCCTTGATTTTAGGTTGTTCGGTGCACGGACCTTCGATCACGATGACAGGTATCTTTGTGGATGCTTGTATGGTCGAAATCTTCCGGAGCCACCGGATGAAATAGATGAGTTGGGAGACGTTTCGTTCTTGGACGTGTCTGCTACCTAGTCTTCAAGGACTTTGTTCCAAGAGACATCCTTTGAACCATCTTCTGAATCTTGGACTATCGTACGTAATGGGATGCGGTGAGCAGTCCCCAGTTATATTTCTGTTAGATCCGATGGCACGGCCGAACATGTGAATGTATCTCTGTGGCGTACTTTTGGAGTCTTCGATGCACATGTACGGCTTCGTGTTGATAAATTCTTGCGGCTCGTAAAACTTCGACAGTGATGATGTTCAAATCGAAATAACTTTGGTTGAGGGGGTGAAAGCGCCTGTCTTTGGTAGTCCCCATGTGTAGCCTACTTTCATTGCATCGCCTTGAATCCACGTCCACGGGATTTGATACAAGATTATTGTACTCTTACGGATGTGATTTGGGATGCTCGAATATCACATGGATGAAATACTCTGGATAGTAAAGTGGTAAAGATGAGAGAGTTATGTTGTTTATCGTGGCTCCCTCTGCTTCTTCAGGAAAATGTTTCAGCCGGGTCTCTGGGGTTATCTCATGAATCTTTGATGGTCATTGGGGTGGACTGCGATGAGCAGTCCCCAGTCACACTTTTCTTTAGTTTCTGAAGTAGTTTCTTCTGAGCAGGCTTGGGATTCACCGCGGCCTTGTAAAGTGTTGCATGCGTCTTCTAGACAGAGAGGTGATAATATTCTTACGCGGAACCCTTGAAAAGTAAATGACCTAGTCGTGACTATGACCTTTTGGTTTACCGTATCTTCTGAGCTTTAACAGTGAAGGGATTCTGTGTAGATCCTCAGTCCCCAAATGTGGTTTACATGTTTACATCTTTGTAGTGATCGTGCTTTGGTGAAGCTCTCGCTGGTATCAACAAACGAGCAGCACCGGTTCTCGACAACAGATGTGATCAGAAGAGACTACATTGTCATGGGAACAAAGTAGGTTAGTTGGATGCGTAAGCGAGCAAACTGTCCATGAACACGAGCTTTGGCGGGAATGAGGCGTTGAAACGGAGAGGCTACGTCAATCAATCAGTGTGTTGTCAAAATCGACACCCTTCAAGCGAACAGTGGTTAGGAGTCCCCAGTTCCATCTATCATTGTGTTGTTAAACTGGACACCCTTCAAGCGAACAGTGGTTAGGAGTCCCCAGTTCCATCTATCAATCATGTTTTCCAAGAGAGGTTGGGGTTTGGGAACGGCTTCCTGGCCGGAAACAACTGCTTTCCTGGTGTAGAGGGCTGCAAATATGTCTTGACATTGTGCCTTGGGTAAATATATAATCTCATATAAATGTTTCATCATAGACTACACGATTTTGCGGGCGAAGTCCCCAGAAATCATGCATCTCCTGACAGGAAAAGAGTCTTTGTGAACTCAGGGGTTGTTGATTTTATTTGCTTTGATTTTGGAGAAGTCGTTCCTGATCTTTACGTGTGATGAAATTAGATTGTTGATTCCCTTATACTGGGCGTTCAAGAGCAATGCTGGAAGGATGAAAGATGCAAGCTGTCGTAAAGATGCAAGCTGTTAGCGCTGGAAAGGATGCAAGCTGTTAGCGCTGGAAAGGATGCAAGCTGCTGGCGCTGGAAAGATGCAAGCTGTTAGCGCTGGATCGACTTGGAATGGGCGTTGGCTTGGATCTGGTATGGCGCGGACTGTTGGCTGGGCATGGCGCGGATTGTTAGCTTGGAACGACGCTAGCTTGGCACGACGCTGGCTTGGTGTGGCGCGGACTTTTTCTTGCGGGCCCAGTTGCCTCTTTCCATACGTAGCTCAAACAGAAAATCCTTTCCTTATTCAAATTCCAAAAAGTGTTATGCTTATGAAAGGGGTTGGCTCCCCTTTTTATCTCGTATCTTTGTTATCACGTCCTGGTGTTAGCGGTAGCGTAGTATCAATAAAGTGGTCAAGCATATTCCAGCTATGTACTCCAGCGTTTCTCTTTCAATTTGTTCTCTTGTTTTCTTATGTTGGTGCAAACCCTAGCCATAGGTATGCCTTCCATAAATCTGTAGAAATATTTTTCTTCTAAACTGGTGTAAACCCTAGCCATGGGTATGCCTTTCAAAAACTTGTAGAAATACTTTATCATAAACAATTCCTCTTTGAATATCACCGTAGTAACGTCGGCTACCTCATGAATAGTGACGGGTAATCATTATTATGCAAAGTAGGCACGTACGGGTAGGTGACTGTTTTTTTTTTTTTGAAAGGCAAACAAAGCGTCTGGTTTATGGTTTGATTTAAATTGATAGATAACTGTTATCTATGAGGGTTTTGGATTATTCTTTTGGAATGAATTGTTTTGGAATGGATTGTTTTGGGAATGATGTTATCTTGGTTACGATTGCAAGTGACGCAAACATCCCAGGAAAACCATGGAACCGTGTGTTGGTAGATGACATGGGGTGAAACATAACATGACAATTGGTTTTATCATTCCCGTGAAAACTTGAAATAACAAACCATGTATCTTGTCTAGGTAAGACTTACTCGGTTTTTCAGACCTCCTGATGAAAAGGGAACCTTCCGGGTGTAAGACCGAGTTTTATGGGAAGCACCGTCGTGATTGTGGAAAGTCCCCAATCATCTCATCTGATCAATCGAGTCGTCGATCCCTGGTTGGATGATTCGCTTATAATCTCTAGGCAGTCCCCAGTCATCCCTCGCCGTGTCAAGACTGATAATCGGGTCGTCTGGTAACTGAGTCGTCGATCCCTGAGCGGACCGCCTGCTTCTACCATCTTGATGTATGGGTCAAAGCATGAGATCGATGGTCGAAAATTGACATTGTAACCGAAAGATCAATCTCCCACTGTGGTCGCCAATTGTTTGAGGGTGAAAACGGTTTCTGCTGATTTTGGTAATTTCGGGTGTGTGGGTGAGAAACGAATTTAAACCCTAAACAATGTACTGCAAGGGAGTACTTCATATTCGAGAGATCAATTTGTACAAATCCGACCTAAACCAAGAAATGGCCGTTCCAGACTTGCTTCGGTCACAAAGTGAAGGATAAGGGTTGGTTTTGGGGAGGGAAGCGAAGAAAGTGTTGAGACCAGAATAGTTGATTCTGGAAGAGTAGTTGTTTTACGACTTGTATCAGAAAGTGGGAAGCTAACAGATGGAGAGCTAGCAAATGTTTTATGAGTGTTGTATGCTCCTGACCTGAACTTGTTGTTCGGTGAAAATAGGTAAGACCCATTTATACAAGTCGAAGTGAAATGTACTCTGGTCTCATTAAGAAATGGAAAACGGGTGAGTAAATGAGAGGAGGTGGTAACCGGTAACGCATGGAATTGATGTTCCATAAAAGAAAGCGTTTCACCATTACTCCCTGTATTTACTAACCGCCTCATCCTTATGACACTTTCTTATAACGGGCGTAGTGTACGCCGGACGCTGTAAACCGCCAAACCAATACCCAATGAGCATCCCCCAGTTTGTGACATGCGTTGATGTCTCGAGTGTTTTCGTGGAAAACATGTAGCTATGTGTGTCGTGGCCAAAGGATTTGGCGTTTGTAGCCAAGTTGGTGCCGTGGCCAAAGGATAGGCGTTGAGCCAGGTTGGTGTCGTGACCAAAGGATAGGCGTCGTAGCCAGGTTGGTGCCGTGACCAAAGGATAGGCGTCGTAGCCAGGTTAGGATTTTGGCGTGGCCATGCTAGGATTTTGGGCGTGACCAGGCTAGGATTTTGGCGTGACCAGGCTATGATTTTGACGTGGCCCGGCTAGGATTTTGGCGTGACCAGGCTAGGATTTTGGCGTGGCCAGGCTAGGATTTTATGGTTGGGCCAAAGGTGGCCATGCGTTAGCTGGTGACCTTAGACGGCTAAGATCTGCATCTTAGACGGAAGGGTGGCCTTGCAACCCTTCGTTTGGTGAAAGCATGGCTGACATGGCTTTAACGTGGAGTGAATCCACTAGAAGTGTGAGTCTTGGAAGGGAAGCGCTTGAGGCTTGGAAGGGAAGCACTTGCGGCTTTGTCTAAATTAGGGTTTGGTATGCTGAAACCCTAATTAGCGCCCTTTACTAGAATCGATGTAGAATTCTCATACGGACTTGGATTTTGATGGTCCGCCCCTCCATTCTGTACGGAAAAGAATTTCCTATCTCCCTACGCGGGAATATATAGGTTTTGAGCTCGTTCGGGAGATTACAACATCCCGAAAGTAAAACTCAGGAAGAATTCCAAGGTTACCATGCGTTGTTTGGCAACCTTGGACCGTTAGGATTGTATCTAGGATGGAAGGGTGGCCGTTGATCGTCGCACGCCCTCGTTTTGGTAGCCGCATAGGGAAGGCCGGCATAGTGGGACGCAGCAAGGTGGTTGGCATGCCATTGGCACATGTGGCATGGCATGCCTTGGCGCGGTTTGGCGTGGCCAAAACTAGGGTTTTGGGCCAAAGGTTACCATGCGTTGTTTGACGACCTTGGACGGCTAGGATTTGCATCTAGGAGGGAAGGGTGGCCGTTGATAGTCGCACGCCTTCGTTTTGGTAGACGCATGGGAAGGCCGGCATGGTGGGGCCAAGGCAAAAAATAGCGCGGATGGCTTGGCATAGTGGGGCCAAGGGTTTAGCATGGACGACTTGGCATGGTGGGGCCAAGGGTTTGGCATGTCATTGGCGCATGGTGCGGCTAGCATGGTTGGTATGCCTTGTCGTGGTAGACGTGGCTGGCATGGTTTGCCATTGGCACAGTGGTGCGGCTGGCATGGTTGGCATGCCTTGGTACGGAGATGTGGCTGGCATGGTTTGCCATTGGCACAGTGGTGCGGCTGGCATGGTTGGCATGCCTTGGCGCGGACATGTGGCTGGCATGGTTTGCCATTGGCACAAGGTGCGACCGGCATGCCTTGGCGCGAAGATGTGGGCGGCATGGTTTGCCATTGGAACAAGGTGTGGCTGGCATGCCTTGGCGCGGAGGTGTGGCTGGCACGGCATGCCATTGGCACATGTGGTGTGGGAATTAGGGTTTGGCCTATCGAAACCCTAATTAGTATTTAAAAAAAAGGTACCACAGTAATTTTCTCATGAGACATATTAAAGGGTTCAATAAGTGCGCTTAGTGGAGACATTATTACTCAACTTTTGTGACGTCACTGTCTGACTAGGGTTTTATGATTTTAACCCTAAGCTAAAAACCACCATCAACACCATGACAAAAAAAAAAGGTCATCTTAAAGTTGTAGATATCACATGTTCTTACGATTGCAGGAATTCAATAGGATGTAGTACTTGTGAAGAATAAAACTTATGCATATCCTCTGTACTTATATGCATATTTCTAACTTTAACTCGGTATGGGTGAGTCTTTGGTTGTGTAACTAATTCACCTGACAGTAATTACTACAAAAAGAAAACAATAAAGTTCTATATTTTATGACTCTCATAAACATATTTACAGAAAACAAATACATTTGTGATATTGCGACCAAATAAACACAGTAATTAACATATCGACTGCAAAACCTAGGGTAGACTGAAGAGCAGATTTGGAATGATTGGTAGTTCAATTTTATTGGGACCTTGGAACAACATGGAACATGAACAAAATTAGCATACTTTAGTCTCGTAAAGAAGTTTGAGAAACATGGAACACAAAAAAGTATAAAAGGATTGTAGAATTAGCAAAAAAAAGGTGTATAACTCTCACACACACTAATATATATATATAGACATTATAGTATTTTCTCCGGTGATAAGAAGTTTGAGAAACATGGAACACAAATATATATATATATATATATATAGTATTATATATGGAACAATATATATATATATATATATATCGCGTAACTGGTGACCGTAGTTGAAAGTTTCAAATAAATTAAAGTCATCTATCTTCTACACAACGTCCGTACATTTTGCAGGATTGGACTCGTTAACAATTCAGAAGCTCAAATAAACTAAAAAATTTCTTGGTTCTACTGATTATAACACAAATGCTTTTGACTTTCAAATGATATTTATAAGGGAACTAACCTTTTTTATATGATACTTCGCCCTACTGTTTAAAGAAAATATAATATAACACAAACCAAAATTCAGTGTGGATAGATGTCATGAACAAAGTGAAAATTACTGAAATACATAAGAATCATATATTAATTATCTCTTGTATCTTAAACAGAGATCAAAGTTATGCTTTTTTCCCAAACATTTTCTTCAGTCTAGTAGCTTCAACCTACGCTCTATCATCTTAAGATTCAATTTAACAATCCATATAGTCAAGATTCAACAAAATCGATTATTGCGTTACAATACACTTACCAGAACTTGGACGGAAATTTGGGGGACAGTACCGTGGAAAACATGGGTTGGAATTATTCCTCACATGAGGAGCGCGGTCTCGTTGAAGAATTTTGTTGGACAATCTGAAAAATTTACTTATGATTTCCATGCCACTAACACATTCCCTAGGTTATCTATGTTTTTTTTTCTTTTGTTTTTGTTTTCCTAAGTTTTGTTTTTAGTTTTATATATTGTGTATATCGTCACTTCGTTAGTTGCACATTCGCTGTATAACTATATTATATTTTCCAAATCATGTAAGCATTTGTGATTTGTGTCGTGTTTCCTTACCGGTTTGTTTTTTTATTATCTACTTGATGTGCACCAATGCACATTTATAGTACCATGGCATTCTTTTCATCATAGACTCATAGTAGGTTTGTGTTTATCCCAAACCATATCTATATAGTATAAACTTAACCTGTAAATGGCATGAACACTCTTTTAAACTATTGATAATACAAAAACATATTCCGTGTTATGTCAACATATAGCTAGACTCCGATTGAAGTTTCATCGCGTATTGGTTCAATACCATAGCAGTGACGCCTTGGCATCATCACACCAGAAACTTCCATGTACAAACATTTTACGAAACTCACCCTAATTCAAGAAGAAACGAGCAACTTTAATCACTAGAAAAAAAATCTTTGTAGCAGGCTTCTCAACCAAATAGTATTTGTTCAAGCCCATAATGTAACAGGCTTTTTCAACAAAAAAAATTCATAATTGAACAAGATTCCCCATAACATGAAACGCCTTTTGTTTCGTGTCTTCTGAGGCATGTACACTAGTTATACCTCTCAGTTAAGGAGGCATCAACGATGGTCTAGGTTCTCTTCGCAGGAGTGGATTACGCACGGAGTTCCAACCCAACAGGTTTTGCCTTTGTCAGGGGTCATATGAGCGATAAATGTTAGAGTGTTGGATGATATGAAATTCATTACAAATCAATACACGACCAACGTCCATAACCTATCAACAAACTTATCATCGGTAATATGAGCGATGAAAAGTTTAACCCATATCAGCTATGATGGTGATTCTGTTAGAGCATAGCTCGATTGAACCCACCAAGCGTTGGTATGTCAAGTTTGGTTGTCATATGTTAGTAAATCAAAACTCATGTTAAGATTCACTTGATTATGTACTAGAGTCAACTTCGTATATGTTAGCTTGAAAGTATTAGGATATGAGACATTACAAGTATTGTGAAGTCTTGAAGATGTGAAGAAGCAAGGATCTACAACGACAACAATCATCCTTCCACTTGAGGTTAGTGATATTTGACATGAACTATTTCATTCCCTAACGTATATTTCAAGTCGTGCATATTGAAAACAAAACTGCGAAGCATATTTTAACTATAGATAGACATAGTATTAAGGAATACAATACGAGGTTTATTGCTTAACCATTAAACTCTGTAGATAAGACATCGCCATAATCATTTGAATGCTATTGTGATTATGTATGGGTATGAGGTGATGATTTCATCCTAGGGAACAATGTTTTACATGTGTTCTAAGAAAGTATGTTCATAAACTTGTTTGTGAACCGAAAAGGAAATTGCCAGGTGTTATTGGTTTTGTTATTCATTGCATATCTTATGAACAACCAATATGTGTGATTGAGTATCAACGCTCACAACTTGTTTGTGTTCTTGGTAGAACTATTCACAAAGGCCTGACTTATGTATTGGTATGACTTTTATTAGTGAAACCGATCTTAAGTAATCACCTGAGATGGTATGATCGGGTTTGTGATTTTATGTCTGACCAAATATGGGAAAGGGGAACCGATCCTAGTAAGAGGTGCACTACATCGCAAAGGGGAACCGATCCTTGTATGGGGTGCAGCAAGGTTTATAGCAGAAAGGGGAACCGATCATATGGACATGTGCAACACATATAAGTTAGATATCATATATATGTGGGGAACTAATCCTAGTACCTAGTCAACCGAATTTTGGAAAGCTAGTGTGACTATGCACAGTACTCACATGGAAGGTAGAACCAAAACTTATTTTGGTAGACCGTTAAACCCATGATTGTGATTGAATGTTTGTTTGATCAATCACATAGTTCTTGAAAGTCAGATGAACCAATTCTAAACTTGTTTGGAAGTGTGGCAAATCGGTTTCAAGGTTGTAAGTGTGAGAACTTACAAAGTAAGGATGTCGACATACTCTGAACACGTGCTGTGAATGTTTATTTCTTTAATTGTTCAAAGATATTCCTTAATATCTAAGGGAAGAGAATCCTAAGATCGAAACATAAGTAAGTTAAGAATCTTTTTATTAAGGTTATTAATTTCATTTTGTAGGGAAATATAAGAATTAGTAATGTGCATCTACTAATTAGATTTTTCGAGAGATTTCGATCATTATTTTTGGACAGAGCATTTCCAGGAATTATGGAAACCGAATTTGTGCTTTAATGAATATCTTGATAATATTTTCGGTTTTGGAAATTCCTTGGTGTCCAAACTTCCTTGTCTATAAATACTTGAAGTTTGCTTTTCTAGCAAACTAATCCTTCGTAACAACATACTTCCTCTTTTGTTGTTGTTACTGGTGTAGCCGCCTATTTGGAGAGGAGAGTAACCTAATTAGGCGAAATTTCTTACGACCGCTCAGTTTAAAGTCTTCTTTGGGATTGAGAAGCTCTAGTGTGTACCGTTGGTGGGAAACTAGATAATTGTGGTTTATCTTTTGTTTTCGATTGATTTGATTGAGTAGATCGGCATCAACACAATCCTTGTGGTAGATTGGATTGATTAATTGAGTAGATTGACATCAACACAATTAATAATCGGTTTATCCTTGTGGTAGATCGGCATCAACACAATTCTTTAGATTAAGAGTGTTGTTGGCTTAATCTTAAACGATTACTTCGGTAATTGAACATAAGATAGATCTAAGGACCTGATGAAGGAGTTTATGTTAAGATAAACGGAAGAGCCTTTGTCCGACTCATATCACTTGGTTGAAGAGAGTCGATACCAAACAGATTTGTTGTTCCTTTACTGTTTGGAATACGAACCAAAGGAATTATTCCAAGTATGTGACTTATTTATAAGTTGGAGGCATGGGAATACAGACGGAACTAGGTGAACTATAGGTTTAGTTGCTTGGTCTCAACTATACGAAGTTAGGTGTAATTTTGTGTAGCGGCTTAATCCTGAGAGTATTCAATTCTGGACAAGGTCCCGAGGTTTTTATGCATTTGCGGTTTCCTCGTTAACAAAATCTTGCTGTGTCATTTACTTTATATTTCCGCATTATAATTGTTTTATTAGAATTAAAGTAAATTACAGTTGATAAGCAATCCTATTGTGTTTGGTTAAGTCTGAACCTTTGTATCAAGTAAACATACTTCGTTGTTGTATTATCTCGATCTCGTATCCATAGACATCACACGAAGTGTGAACCGATTAGTTGTATTGTCTCGACTCAGTCCATAGACAATCATTTTCGGAGAAAGGACTTATGATCGCTGTCGTATGCGTCAAAAATAATTTCACTTTCTCACTATACTAGATATAAATGAAGTACGTGGTAAGAAAGAGTTCGTTCCCACAGAGAGGCTTTTGTTATAAAATTACAGTTTCTTGGTAAGCAAGGGGGGATTTTGTTTATCAATGCAATAAAAATAAATTGAAAGCAAAGTAATAATTGGAATAATCAATAAGGAGAAGGTATTGGTCATGGGATAGTATCATTCACAAACATGTATTTCCACCATTGACTAGAATTGGTAATTTAATCTCTCATTCACAGCTTCAGATAAACCATTTTGTCAAAGCCATCTTCCCTGCACTTCCACTAGCTACAACTCAAACATCTGCAGTACCATGTTCACAGCTATAACCTCCTCATTATCTTAGCATCTCCATGACTGCAAACCATAACCAGGCTATCACCAGCAGCTCCAATTGCAATTCCATCCCTTGAATTTCTCCTTCTCGCTGCGACACCAACACACACAATCAGCTCCAGACCCTTCAAGCACAGCGCAAAACAACACCATTCCCTGCACACTCCAAATCTTCATTTCAAACAAACCACCTTTCCTATATCAATCTCAAATAACCACAACAGCGTCCTCAATTCAGCTACAATTGTCTTCTGCGATTACTTCATTCAACAGTTCCTGCAGCTTCTTGCTTGCACAATAACCACCTGCAATAGCTTCAACACACTTCATCTTAATCTTTACTGCCAAGAATGACATCAATTCAACACCATAGGCACAAACTAAATCTGTCCGCAACCCACATATCTCTTCCATGAGATCTTCAGTAAACCCAATTTCGATTCTCAACCGAAACCCCAAAATTCCTTTTCCATTTCGAGCTTCTAATCAACACACAACCACCGTTCATTCCACGAGCTTAATTTCTGCATCTTCTTCTTCCCTGAGTCACATCGATCTCCTCATTTTATTACTGCAAATCCATGGCATCGACAGATCCAGCTCTTCTTCCATACATCTTCCTTGAAATCAAGAGAAACCCATCCTTCAATTTCAACAGACTCCCATAAGTTCTTGGTTAACAAACCCATCGTTCACATCAACCATTAGATTTATCTTCTCTCGTTCCTTTTCTGTAATTCTTCCAACAATTATTCAATCTCTCTGTCGATCTTCATGGCCGCCTTCTCTCAGTTTCAGGTGGAGGGGAATAAATGTAAATGATTTGAGAAATTCTTCTCTGATTTTTAGGTCTTCTGTAGGAGAATAAAAAATGGATATAACCACTCAGGTGAAGTCGATAAGGGCCAACCAGTTCATATATGACCTGTCAGTTTCAAGGAACTGACAAGCTTCATTCTTCACTCCTTGAGCCTGCTACAAATATAACTCGCATCTGATTTGATCTTTTTGCTTTTACGCTCCAAATGGATAGTTTCACCTTCTTTTGCTCATAATGCCTCCATTGCACCTGATAAGCTCAAAAGTAAACATAAGATACAAAATCTACAAGAAAAGTAGCAAAGAAAGCATAAACAATAGATAATAATTAAGGTGTTTACAACACCTATCAACTTATAGGTAGGAATTTTTTTAGCTTGAGGTATGGCGATATGGGTTAAACTAACCATCACGCATATTATCGATGATCCTTTTGTTGCTCTCGTATGGCATATTGATTTGACAAGGAACTCTACCAGTAGGTACCTACTGATAATGTTTTTGTTGTCCTGTACAACAAAAGGACTTACGGGTCATTACGATATTTCTTTTAACCCCTAACGATAGAGAGTTCCTTAGTTGGGTAATATCAAATGGCACGTCCATACAGGAGCAATATTAAAAAAGCCCGTCCATGTCTGAACCATTACAAAAAAGAATAAAATGAAACATATAAAGTAGAAAATTTATACTTCAGCAACACCATCTTGGTCAAAAAGATTGGCTAATCTCTCCTTACCAATATCATAAGTTAAATTCCCAACATAGAGTTTAACATCTTCAGAAGGTTCATTATAAGTTTATTCACTACTTTCCCCCTCCACAATCCCCCAATCTCCACCAGGAGTCTCAATTTCATCAACATATTCTTCAATTACCTGAGCAAAATCTTAAGCAACAAAAGTTACCATTTTTTATGAAGAGATCTCTAGTTTTTCTATACCATTTTTTGAAACCTATAATTTCTTGGAAACATGGAGAGATTATTATGTTATTATTGATTCAATCCCAATCCAATCTAACCCAAACCTGAACAATCGAATCCCCAAACTGTAGTCAAAACCAAAAACCCCTAAAATCTAGAGAATATGAACGGAGAGATGTTGCAGAGTGAAAATGGGAAATGCAGAGAGATTGGGAGGTGAATCTATCTTTGAAATGGGGAAGAAAAAAAGGAAGAGGATGAGGAAGTTAGGTCTGGAAAAGGATGCCCCTAGTGAAAAACACAGGGGTACCAAGTACACCACCAACTCTTTCGTTCGGCAACATATATTGACAAAGTCTAAGACAATTGCAAGTAGACCAAATGAATGATCCTTGACAATATGCATACAAAGTTTATATCTCTAACCTCTTCTCAATCAGTATGTATATAGACAAGAGTCCATGAACCTGATTCTTAAGAAGAGTACTTGGACGATCTCGGAAATCAATATCCAAGACCAATCTAGTCGTATCCGAATAATCCAATCAGAACTCTTCCAAGTAATTAAACTTGTTATCTATCTTTCAACATACGAATTCTACAAGAAACGAGTCTCTTAATCGATAAAAATCATATGGACGTATCTACTAAGATTAAATACGTACAACTTGTGTTAATCAAATTATAAAGATAAACAATATAATGTGGAAAATAAAAAACACAAGACACCAGAAGTTTTGTTAACGAGGAAACCTCAATAGCAGAAAAACTCGGGACCTCGTCCAGATTTGAACACCAAACTGTATTAAGCCGCTACATACACTAGCCTATTATCGAGTTCGGACCGAGAATAAAATTAAGATTGAATCCACACTCCAAGCGATTCAGTTACAACCGCCCTCCTTACGTCTCTTGAACCTCACAAGGCTCTACGCAATTGATTCCCTTAGCTGACGTCCTTTACAACTTAAGAGTTGCTTTAACCTAAGTGAATACTTTTGATACTAATCTGCCTCTAATAGATAAGCCTATTTGATTTCCGTTTAGATAAATGATTAAGGTGAGGAAATCTGTTTGCAATATACAAAGATAGCAAACGTCACAAATCCGGAACTTACGACTTCCGAGGTGCATCCTAGATTCTTAACCACCTCTAAAGAAAAATCTTCAAAAGATCAATTAAGATCAGTTTTCAAATATCTATCTTGAGGAATCCTAAAGTATGAGACAGAGAGAATTTTGCGATTACTATCTATCCTACCTGAAGAGATTGCGAAAACCTCGATAACAGAAAAGCAAGACCATGATACACGAACTATCAAGGTAAAGATAGTCGAACCTGGCTTCACGAATCCCCAAAGCGAAGTCTTCTAGTCGTAGACCTAATTATGTTTCTCAAAGGAAACTTAGGTTTATAGAGGACGATTCTAAAATCAATTAGGACACAAAGTGTCATGGATTTATTTTCCCAGTTGAAAGAGCATCTCTATTTATAGTTTTCAAGGGCCAGGGGTTGCTTAGAATTTAAGCTAAGATAACTTGAGAATCAAACAAACACTTTTAGTTCTTGAAAATACAAAATAAGAATTCATACTAGGAACCAGTTTTGGAACCGTGTATAATGATTATTTGGTTTGGCAAGTATGTCAAACAACTAAAGCAATTTAATGTTCATTTAAACACCTAAGAATTTAATCATGATGCCCGCACATAAGTGTTTGGGTGATCAATGAAATCTTAGAAGTGTTTGAGAGAGTTCTAGCAATGCTAAACATATTTAAAAAAAATTAAGTCTTTGAGCATCTGCTAAAATCTACTGGGACGGTTGGTACAACGGTTCATGAACCGTTATGCTTGTTCACAAGTCAAGATGCAACGGTTCGTGAACCGGTTTCGCCAACCCTACAAGACTACCGAACTCAGTTGACCACGGCTCCTGAACTGTTAGCCTATAATACCAACTTTCAAAATCAGTTCACAACGGTTTGTGAACTGTCCCCATATGAACTTGCGGTTTGCGAACTGGTTCGCCAACCCTCCTGTATTTCTGAAACTCACAAATCTATGGTTTGCAAACTGGTTCGCCAAACTACCCTGAGCAGAAATATTAGATAATTCAATATTTCTCTCTTATGATGTTTGAAACATTCCCACGTGATAAAATCATTTTCATGGGCAATTCTCTGTTGATCCATAAATTAATTCACACAATAAATTTTTTAGAACTAATGTTGTTAAGGATCGTTGAACATCTTGCTAGAATCATATGTCGAGATTTTTAATAAGACAAACTTGATTCGAAATTTCGTTTTTGTGAATCTACTAGAAGTCATACGACATTGTTTCGAAATATAAAATGATAAAATAGTGAATAAAATAAAATGGTTAAATCTTTACAAACCTGATACGGAAGTTCTCCAAATGTATTCGCTGATCTTCAATCTTCGAGGGTGATGTCTGATACTCAACTACCAAATTCTAACCTAGTCTGAGACTTGAATTATTAGACTAGAATTCAAGATATACTTTTGATCATCTAACATTCATAACAAGCTTGAGATAGCAAAACTTGTGGGTTCAACCGAGCATTGCTCTAACACCTAGCCCTAACAATTGATACAGGGATACCAGTGATATCACCTAAGATCAATCACATGTCGTTGATTTATCTATTGTGAGGACAAATCTTTACCTCTTTATCTTGGCTAACTTAGCCAAGCCTTGTTTTGTATTCTTGATGTAGGGTCCATAAAAGATAAAGATATAACGAATCTTAAAGCTTCAAGGATATTTGTGGAACATATATAACATTTATCAAAAATTTGATTTAATGATTTTTGTTGAGCAATTGTGATTCATATTGATGGTATATGCTTAGCCTAGGGTTTTTGATATCCCACGCTTTCAATTTACATATTGTTACTGTGAAATATATATTTATTGCCATATTTTAGAATCAAACTGAATGTATGAATTGCATAATTATAACTATTGAATTAAATCACTTTAAAAATTGGTAAATAATGGAATCTTAGCCTCGGTATTTTTTTAATCTTGAGATCATCTTTATCTAAGTTTTGCTATTTTTAGTTTTAAAAATTAGTTTTAAAATCTACTTTTACAAGTCTTAGAATCGAACACTTTTCTTATCACTATCACAACCACATCATGTAGCGTTTGTTGTACACGTCCCAAGATGGTGCAAAGTTGTGATGATATATTGGAGAAAAAACAACGACATTAATTCCTTGATTTCCTTGATGTTCTTTAACGAAAATTCGGGAAAAAATCACCAATCTCGAAAGATTCAGAATTTCGGAACCTTGTACGCATAGTGTCGCCTTTCTCCTCAAATATGTCAAAGAAATCTCCTAAGTACATGCAACCTTGTTTTCTGAAATTCAAGCATACATTTGTCATAACTTATGCGAGCACTGATTCATGCCAAGAGATTCGAAAGCACCCCTTTGATGATATCATTATGCGGATCCATAAGGTATAAAACGTCCGACAAGAATCGAACGACATTGATTCCAATTGATAATCCCAAACTTATTAATCAAGTATAAATAGTGAAATGATATGAAATAAACAAATAAAAGAAGAGATGAAGGTCAGATTGGATATACTAGATGATTACATAGAACTAGAAACAAATAACATAGAAAAGAAGATCAACACATTTACATTCATTCATATCCTTATCATACATACTTACGACACAAATATATAATACATATAGGTATCGAGTGCAAATTTGTGCACCCTTCATATACCGGGGTGCACGTTACGGCTACACTGATTGGTTTAGAAATCACACACCTGGTTTCCGGTTTTGTTATTTTACTCGGTAATTTTTATTTTAAAATTGTTATTATGTCTAATAAAGGAAAATTAAAGTCTGCGACCGATAATCCTTCTCTTCTCTTTTATCTCTGGTCTCCTCTGCTTCTATTTTCTATCTTCTCTTGTATTCACCCAAAACCAAACAGATAAAGTGATAGTGGTGTTGGAATGACTAAAGCAGGCGCAAATTACCAAAACCATAATCGCGATCTTGAATCTTCTATGTTGGTGATTTTCAGTGGTATTGTTGATTTTATTTAGAATCAGTACTGACTTAGCCTGTCTCGGTTCTACTGAGTGCTCAATAAATTAGTCCAATTTTTATTTATCGTGTACTGTAGTTATTTGATTGATGACTTTGATAAAATGCTATGCCCATGATAAGTTACTGTGAAGATCGGTATTGATCATTAAGTTCGCAAGAACCCAGTCAATGTCGAGTCATAGTGAGTCGATCTATTTTTATTAGTGGTTTTCGTGAGAAGTTGCATTACTCTTCCAAGCTTCGTCGTTGCGGGCGGTTATGAGTTCTTCTTGTAATTGCATTTGCGGCAGGTTCTTCCTACTCGGTCACATTTGGCATCGGGTCTGGATTTTCGTTGGATTTACACTTCGTAACAGTTGATTCTTACTCCTCCGGTGAATGAATCCGCGCCTCCATCTTAGTTTCAATACCATCTGCAAATATTTCTTCCTTACGGAGAAAAGAAAAATCACAGATTCACAGAATTTAACCTCCATTATTGAATCTTCGCGAGATTAAACAACATCACCTTCAACCAAAAACAAAAGGAAAAAAAAATCACATAGACTTCATAAACTCCTGCAATACCATGTAGTTGCTAGGGTTTTCCAAAACTGAAGGAGATTTAGTCGATTCATTTTCTTCTTCGTGGGATGAGAATAGAGAGAGAAAAATTAAAAAAAAAAAAAGAATTGATAGAGACCTAGAAATCAGGCGCAAACTTTAATTTTCCTATATTAGATATAATAATAATTTTAAAATAAAAATTACCGAGTAAAATAACAAAACCAGAAACCAGGTGTATGATTTCTAAACCAATCAGAGTAGCAAGAACGTGCACCCCGGTATATGAGGGGTGCACAAATTTGCACTCTATAGGTATCTATTATCTATTATTAACCATAGTATCAATAACCAATATAACTGTTAAAGCCACATAACTCATACATATACCAAAACCTAACCGTATATATTATAATAATTAGAGTCTCTAAGGAGGTGGAGATAAAGATAAGAATATAATAGATTAATAGATTTGGGTTTTTATTATGTTCTTCATCTTCATCAAATGAAATTATGATAGATTTCTGTTTACTTTTGGGGTAAGGATAGTTTTGACTTTTCATGTAGATAAGTCCCCATATCCCCGTTTAGGATATTAGAATCCTTCGGAAGCCCCTATAACCCAAATGGTTGCAGCCCCGATCCTATAGACGTAAGGAAGTAGACACGTAAGAGATTCTAGAAGTAAAAAAACGAGGGTTCGTCAAATTTATGTCTGTCTGAATTTGGTTCAATCTCTGCAAAAACCAAATAGCTTCACAGAGAGAGATACAGAATAGAACGTTAGAGCACTTCAGGATGGGTGAGAGCAGCAGTAGCATAGAGGATGATTTGCTTCTCAAAAACTTCTTCGCTGAAGTTAGCGAAGTTGAGAGGGATAACGAAGTTCTCAGGTTCTTTTATCCCTTTCTCTTATATGTTTTTGCTAAATTATTGTAATTCAATGTTTATGAATCTAAGTTTGAATTTTTATTTGCGAGATGGATAGAATTATGTGAAATTATGGATTTAAATGAAAGGAATTTTCTACCCAATTATCTCAATATCAAGATTATCCATAAAATTAGGGTTAAATTGAACTTAGGCATAAAGCTGTCCAAGTTTTTTTACTTGCTGATAGTGGTTACTTTGACCTCAGAGAAGTTATGGTTTCCTTTCTGTCTTGTGACTGAAAATTTTGTTTCTTAGATTTATAAAACTAGGAAAATATCAGATATTGTGATATACTCTGTTAGGATCCTCGGTTAAGTAATTAGACTTTACCTCTCATTATCAGCAATTGTTTTTGAGGTGTATTGGTTTGCCTCCTTACCCGAGCTTTGACACCAGATGTCTAAAACCAGCCTAGTAAACCTCAAAAGCAATTTTTGATAAGAAGTTATTTTTGGGAAACTGGAGTTATCACTCCTAGGGCCAGAACAAAGTAGCTACAAGAAGAATGATTTGCTAGTTAAGTGTTGATAGTAACTATATGAGATACACTTGTAGTGTATTTTGAAATGTTTTCCTTTCATGTGTTTCCCTTTCTCTCTAATAAAGTTGTTTAAATAAGGTGAGTTCAGAGATGAAAGTGTTTATATTCAGGGAAGAAAAGGGTTCTAAAATCTGCAGATGAAAGCCCTTTTGTCCTTATTAAATACGCGTAGAGATTTGCATCAAGTCTGCTTCGTCATTGCATGACTGTGCCCTATCTCCTGAATGAGATGATTGTGGTGTGTCAATGTGCGTCAATCTTAATAATTATTCATATTAATTTTGGTATTAATGTGACTGGCTACAGGATTCTTGGATGTTTCAAGTTAAACGCATTTGAGTTTCTTAATCTACCTTTTGATTCATCACCAGATGAAGTGAAGAGGCAGTACAGAAAGGTATTTCTGCAGAGCTGAGTATCTATTCTGAACCTTCTTTTTTGTTACGACAGAGGTTTTCTCATATTCCAATGCTTGAATATTGCAGTTGTCCTTGCTGGTTCATCCTGATAAGTGTAAGCATCCACAAGCGAAGGAAGCGTTTTCAGGTAATCTATATCTGATATTTTCTCTAAGGTATATGACTGATTTATTTTCCTCATTCTCTTGTTTATATGCCAGTGCACTTTATATGTATAATAGTTCTTGATTAATTGTGGTTTATGGATGAGTGTTTATGAACTCGTTAGAAAGAACGGTTAAATGCTTCTATAGCATTCAATCTTGTAGAAGTACATGTGTTAGTGTTATTGTCCTAGCAAATATATGCAGACAAGAAGTGTCTGTGGAAAATAATAAAGACAGTCTCTTCTATATCTGTTAGCTAAAGCAGGTGAGAGTTCTCTAGGTTCCATACTTCCTGTCACATCAAATGAATTGGATAATGACTGGCCCCAAATAATATCAGTTGTGAACCTTTATTAACCTAAGCATAAATACAAGCAAAATACAAGTGGAGTTTAGTTCCTTGAACATAACTTTTTGTTTTTCAGTTTTGTTTCTTCTCACATTTGTGTAATGGAGCATAGATCATCTTCCAGCGTTAACCAGTGACTGAAGGCTTCTGTGTTATCATGTTTTCCTATCCAGTTTAAGGAACTTTTGAAAGAACGACGCTGTTACTGCTAGTCACTGCGCTTGTAATCTATTTTATGTTATGTGAAGTATTAATATTTGATTAGTGTGTTTGCTGACAATCAATTTCTGGATTTGTCTGCAGCATTGGCAAAAGCACAGCAATTATTACTTGATCCAGAAGAAAGAGAATATCTTCTTAGTCAAATTAATTCAGCAAAAGGTGGGCATTGTGGCTGGATATTCTCTATTGGCCGTTGTCTTTATATTGTAATTCCTACAATTCATCAATTGACATATGATATATGCTTTTGGTTTTAAGGTGTTTCCAAGGAACTATATATCTAAGGCTGTTGGTTTGTTCTGACGTCATTCCCGTACACCATTAGGATGAATTTTAAACAGATTTATGTGCAATTTAGCTCAAACTAATGAAAATTAGAAGGATTTGGATAATATTGAACAGATTTGTCAGTGAAATTTTGTTTGATTCTGAATAAATATGAAATATAGACACACAGGTGTAGACATTTAACAGTATAGGCCACTTTAGTCAATGGTTTATGCATTTCGTTTGTTCTGTTGTTTTGCATAGTTTTATTCACTATGCTGCATCTGTTTCTTTGTTTTGCTTTTGTTTTTGGAAGTGTTTGATCTCATTTGTAAAATGTGCAGAAGAACTCAGGGTAAAGAGGAAGAAGCAGCTGAAGAAAGACAATGCTTCTAAGATCAAGTCACAGGTCGATGAGGTATGACCTGTGTATAAGATTTTTCACCCACCTATGATAGATTTCAAATTCCCTTTTTAATCACTGTCAGGACTGAGATGTGTTGACAAGACGCTCCCAAACTAAATTAGGTGTTTAGCACAATTTTTGGGTCAAGAAGAATTACAGGTTGCTGTTTATTAGATCAATAGATTTTGTTTATCGTTATGAAACTCACGGCACACACATGAGTTGGAAGGAGAAATATTTAAGTCTTAATGGTTTATTTTATTACATCTACTGCTACGCCACCAACAACGATAAAAGTGATACTTCTTAAAGCAGCCTTGTATGGTTACTTTTTGATTCTGGCATAAATTTCAGTCTCTTTTCTTTGTGAGGCTTGCTTTGCTTTTGAATCATCATCTGTTTTAGGTGAATTAACATACTTACTCTATTGTATAGGGAAAATATGAGCACCAATATGAGCAATCCGAAGAATTCCAGCAGCAGTTGAAGCTGAAGGTACGGGAATTATTAACAGAGCAAGAATGGCGTCGGAGGAAAATGCAAATGAGGGTATGCCATAACTGATATCAATCTCTGCTGTTTCTGATTATCAAGTTCTCTTTCATCCTTATGACTCCATGATCAACTATGTCTTATAGATATCCGAAGAAGAAGGAAGATTGAAAAAGGATGAGGAAGAAACAAAAGAAATGTGGAAAAGGAAGCGTGAGCATGAAGAACAGTGGGAAGGGACTAGAGAGAAAAGGGTTTGTCATATCCCCTGTGGTTTTAATTTACTAATTTCAGTTTGTTCCTTATGTCTTTGTAGTTTCGTTTGTGTTTGGTTTCCTTCCAAAATGTCCCGCTCCTTTTTCTAAATAATGAAGCTATGCACCTAAAAGCCTTCTCAATTACTGAAAATCAAAAATTCTAGACATGATTTTTTTCTTTCTCTTTTAGTTCCAATTGGTCGTAGGGTTTTACAGATTCTCGTGTTTTCTCTTTTACCTGTCGAAACCTTATTTTATTATGGTTCTTCTTGAACCTTCTGTTAATCTATTCAATGCTCATCGCAAACCTGTCTCTCTTTTGTTGGATTTACAGTTCTTTGTGCAACTTTCCATTTTTTCTTTCAGTGTGTAGCGTTGCTGATAGTTGGAAATAAGTGTTGCTTCATACATACTGCTATATCTATATGAGTCAGAGCATTTGACTGAGTTATACTTTACACTATTTTATTACCAGGTTTCCAGCTGGAGAGATTTCATGAAAACGGGAAAGAAGGTAACAATATACTGATGTAGTTATTAGTTTGATGCAGTAACTTCGTCAATATTTTCTCATTATTGATTAGTTTGAGTTTTCATCTCATGTGGTGTTTTATTTTTATACAGGCTAAGAAAGGGGAAATTAAACCGCCGAAACTGAAAACAGAAGACCCCAACAAATCTTATGTTCAAAGACCTGTGAAGCGCGGCTGAAGTTAAGATGTTGTTTGGCTGGCTCTAACATTGCCTCTGCGGCCTACCAAAATGTGGCTTCAGGATCCCACATTGCGAGGTCCTAAAAATTCCTTTTAGTCAAATGTCATTTGTTTACACATCTAGCATGTACACATGCCTCAATGGAGAGGGTCTCAGAATTGAACTTCCGTCATTCCTCTCTTAATATATGTAGATTGAAAAGATGTGGTAGAAATTCAAGGTTTCAAACTTATATATACCTTTAACAAATTATAATTTGAAAATTTTGTAAGGATTGTTATCCATATCGCTTCTCCTTATAATCAATTATTGGGTCATCTCATTTTTGCCACAATCAATTTTTTTTTTTTTTTTTTTGAGAATAATGAACTGGAACCAGGAACAAATCCAAAATATGCATTGCAGACCTGGAAATTCATAGTTTTTTCTTTTTCTTTCTGGAAATGTCTAGCATGAATCATGACCTAGTCATGGATATGTCTCCATCACAAGAACTGGGATCGTCCTCCCTCTATAGTCAAAGACTACAAGTCTAGAAGAAGTGATATAGAGAGAAACTTCTTAAGTTGAACAAATTGGTTGACGAGTCTCACAACCTCCAGACGTGTTAAATCAGCTCTAGACGGCTTAATTACAACTAAGACCAAGTTCATACTTCATTACCTAAATTAAAACCGCGTTCCTTTATTCTTTGAACTTCTTTAGCCTGGCGAGATTGGGGTATACTCAAACTAATTGGGGTATACCCAATTTTAAGTGGACATGTGACCTTACTAAGGGGAGGCCAAAACGTGGTAAAGTTACTTTAATACCCCTATACTAATTAACCTAAAACTAAACCCTAAACTTAAAAACTAAAAACTGATTAATCTTCCTCTAATCCTTCTTCTCTAATCCATCTCCTCTTCTCTTTCATTCCAAAAACCTAAAATCAACCAAAATTTTCAATTTTGATTTTCTACAAAAAATGGTTGATTCTAAACGATCGAAAGAACAAGAGAGATTCAAGCGGTAACATGAAAAGATCCAAATCGAGGGAAAAGGTAAGGGAAAGGTTGGAACTAGCAAACCCGAAAATCCAATCCTTGAAGGTCTTTGAAAAGAAACCTCTAAAGGTGAAAAGAAGATTGTAAGTAATTTATAAACTCAAACCCATTATTGTTTTGTTGTATATGATTGTTAGATTAGGTTAGAAATCGGCATTATGATTTTCAGATTTTTTTGGCCGGCAAGGTCGATACTTACACAACATGCCGGCCATTGGTATTTTGAAAGAGCCGGCATTGTCTCAGGATGAATAACATGCCGACTTTTCATCAGAGCCATGGCGACTGTTGGACAATAACCAGGGCCGGCAGGGTATAATAACCAACCATGCCGGGTTGTATTTGGTCGGCATTGTTTTTGACTTGTACCATGCCGACGTTAGGCATCAGAAACCTTAATTTCCTAATTTATTAGTCGGCATCTTTCATAGATAGTACCATTCCGGCGTTGTGTTAGTCGGCAGGGTATTTGGTTAACACCTTTCCGACTTTACTGTAGTCGGCAGTGTAGTTGGTTAAAACCTTGCCGGCCAGTGGAAAGAAGATCGGAGGAGGAAGAAGAGGAGGTTGATCCAAGAACTTTTTTCAGGGCATGTGACTTTTCTGGAGTGAACCCCTATTACAATGAGGATGGTGACTACATAGGTCCAGTGAAGGGGAAGGGAAAAGCAAAAGCTGATGCCGGTGAAAAAGCTAGTGATGGGGAGGAAGATAACAACAATGAGAATGATCCTTGAAATTCTTAAACTTTATTATGTTTCACTTGGTTTAGAAACTTAGATTGTGGTTTGAACTCTTAGATTGTGGTTTGAGACTTGTTAAACTTATTTTAATTTTCAGTTTTAGTTGCTTTAGAAGTTATTATTTTGTTTATGCAGTTTTAGACAAAGTACTTGAGGCCGGCATGGTATAAAATCTATACCTTGCCGACCTAAATGTTAGTTGCACCTTTTAGGTACAAAGTACAACCCATTGAATGCTCAACGGCTAGAAATTTCAAAATCAAGATATTAGGTATGTTGTTATTATAAAAGCATTCCCAACTTCATCTTCAACCTTGCATAAATAATGGAAGTTTCACCACCAAATATTTGTAGTCTTTGTACACTTAGTGGTCATTTTGCAAACGATTGTCCCTTTGAAGGAAGCAAATGCACTATTGAAGGTTGTAAGGGATTCTTATTTCTCATGAAAGCTGCAATAGGAGGTGTATATCGGCCGTATGCTTCGAAATGCACTTGTTGTGGGTTTTTCTATTGGATAGATGAGCGCGTAGCTCGTATGAAGATGAAGTTGCTAAAATCAACCTTCTACCATGCACGAGATCCATGTTGCGACGGTAAGATGAAGCTAATTACCTCTCCTAAGAAATTGTGTACCGGTAAAAGATACTATGTATGTCCCAAATGTGTTAGGGTTAAGTTTTTAACGTTTGTATGCTTTAATTAAGGTTTGTATCCGATATATAGTCGGCATTGTCCTAAATTATAAGCTTGGCTCCCTCATAGTCGGCATTATCCTATATTAAAATCTTTCCGAGCGGTTGTTAAATCGGCATGGATATTATAATACACCTTACCGGCTTTATTGAAAATAACATTCATGAACAATTTTTGAGGGAGTTCTTCACCGGCATGGTTCTCCTAAATACCAATGCTTGGCCAAGAATAAAAGCCTAAGCAACCTAGCAAAACCAGGAACCTCGCCGGCTTAATAGAAAAAAACGTCCAGGAACAATCTTTTTAAGGGAGTTATTAGCCGGCATGGTAAATTTCATAAACATTGCCGGCGTATAAGGCGCCGGCGACTTGCCAGAAGCCTGACCTTTCCGGCCATATCAGGCAGCTTTTTCCTGTACTGTCATGCATTGCGGCCGCCGGCAGTCTGACGAAATAATACCGTGCCGACCCTGGGAGAGCCGGCGGGGTTTGTTGATAATAATGATGCCGAACAAATGAGAATACACCCAAAAAAACACATTCATTTCATTCATTTGTAGCACTCCAAAGTACATTACACAAAACACACATGTGATTACAAAAGTACTCCAAAATGTACGAATGTTTTGTCTAGTACTCCATGGTACACTACACAAAAAGCTGCTTTATTCCCTAATCATAATCACTCCTCACTCAAATCTATTGGAGGGAGTTCATTCAAACCTATTGAACCTCCTTTAATCAAATCTATGGGACATTCCCTAGACTCATCTATAACATTCCAAAGGGCCATGTTGTCCTCATAAATTTTCATCCATTCCTTGCTCTTGTTGTTTGTGAACTTCTCCCACAAACTAAACCTACATAGAGGAGGTAATGGACATTCCTTATTGAGTTGTAGACCAATAAAATGATTTTTATCCACCAAAGCCATGACAATTCTTCTATGCTTGAGTTGGTCCACGCAAACCGCATGTTTCTGCAAATGCAATAGATAGTCCCTCACTAAAAAAATGTACCACGCAATTCCAAGTATCCGCCAATAGATGGCCACACTCCGGCATTCTCAACCAATGCTCCCATTTGATCGGTGCGTTTCCCTCCGGGCCTTTAACACTAGTTAGCAAACCTTTGAAAGTTGCTTCTTTTCCTCCATGGAACCTTCTAGAATCATTGAGATATGGAACTCCTTGTCGTGTTCTAGTCGAGCGGCCATCTTCTTTCTAATGTATTGGCATTGGGTGAGATTCTCTTCAACCGCTCCACTTAGGTGTCCCAATTGTTGCGAGATAACGTGAAACCCACAATTTCCATCTTTCGGAACATCGTCGGTACCAATCACGAAATCTTGAATAATTGGAGGGAGTTGAGTACGAAGGAGTGCTCGGGTCGTCATACTTTTTATACTTCTTAAACAAAGCGAGATGTTTCATCATAAAACGTATTGCCCAATGCGATACGTTGCAATGTATACCAACAAGCATCCAATTATCCTCCTTAAACTCCCTCAACTTCCTAAGCTACTTTCTTGGAATTGCTTTTTTATCTTGTTGATATCATTATTAGTGTACTCATGGATAGCATGTTGCACCGTCACAATCCCATTTTGACTCGTGAAAAGTAGACCTTTTAGTCTCCCATGCGCTTGCTCTACCATACTTGTGGATTCAAGTTTGAAATGTTTATAGTCGTAAGTATAAGCATACACAAACCTCTCTTTGTGTGGACTCAACCATTGTTTCTTGCAATATTCCACTACTTTGGGGTAATTAGTCCCCCAATCATCCTCGAAATCCTTCAAGTTTAACTCATATCTTCCCACACTCATCGACCAAACCACCTTATCCCACGCTTTCATGAATAACCCAAACTTAATCTCACCTTCTTTCCATTCTTCGTCTTCTTTCTCTTTCTCCTTCTCTCGCTCCTCTTTAGTTAGTTTGCTAAGACGTTCATCTTCCTCTTTTCACGTTTAGTTCCTTTCTTTGATTTCGGTTTTTGGATATGACTTCTACAATTCTTTCTAAGATTGCATTGTATATGCCAAGTGCAAAGGAAATTTTGTGCATTGGGAAAGACTATCCTCACGGCGTTCATTATTGCTTGCTCATTTTCGGTGACTATAACCCACGGAGTTTCGTCTTCGTGGTAGAGAAGCTTCAAAGTTTCCAATGCCCAAATATAACTATCATCCTTCTCTCGATCCATAAAACACCATGCCACTGTGAACGATTGCTTATCCTAGGTTTGTCCTACAATGTTCAACAAAGGCATGTTGTACCTATTCGTCTTATAAGTACAATCCATGAACAAAACTTGGTAAAAGCAACGCGCCAATTAAATCATATCGGAATGCGCAAGAAAAATACGATCCACCTTCCCCTCCGATGACTCATGGTGTCTCACCGTGTAGTTGTATTTGTGTATTAACCATTGTGATTCTTCCATCACCTTTCTTCCATCCCATTCAATTCTTTTAATGGTTGCCTTGGCGCATTAAATTGTAGACAATGAAGAAAGGTTATGCGGGTCGTCCCTCTTGAACTTACTTAGGAGCTTACTTGGTTTAATTCCCCAACTTGTTCTTACTTGTTCGAACTCGTGCGGTTTCAACTTGGCAACTTGACAATGCCCAACAAGAGTGTCCTGGATCTTTATGGCTATACCAACCAACATCAACTCTACTCATTCTCCACACGTTGCCGGTATCTTTGTTCCTCCCAAAAATAATCTTGAATGGGCATCCACACTTCTTTGACTTCGTCTTGTACACCCTAGTCGTCTTCTTATCATACACATAACCCTTCCTCTTGTGACTTTCCTCCGGCAAACCATAACACTCGCATACCATTTCAAACCGCGTATCTCTTTGTTGGGTGTTTTTCACTAGAACGCACATCTTCTCTTTGGCTTTCTCAACAATCCAATTGACAGCGTCGTCTTTTTCCTTCCATTCCAAATCATTAGCATAATGTTCGGAAGTATCGGGACCCCTAATTTTCGAGCTTGAGGTGATCCTCCATAGGTACCAATGCCACAATCTACAAAACATCAAAAGTTTAGTTGATGTGTATTACCACGGTCGGCATGGTCGACATATAAAACAATGCCGGCTAGAAAAGACCTAAGGTAATAGAATATAAACATTGCCGACATGAAAAAAGCCTAGCAAGGTATGAAAACATTACAATGCCTAGGCGTATTTCAAGTAAGGGCTCTGTGTTTCAAAAAATAAAAGCCGTGAAGGTTCAAATTTTCTACATTGCCGGCGTGGTCCCGCTCATGAAAAGTCGGCACGTTATTCAAAGTAGAACCAAGCCAAACTTTTATGGTCGGCATGATCGACAAGCGTCGACCTTGCCGAATTCCGTCTGAATCGAAAAAAAAAACAAAATCGATAAATTGCATGGAAAAATCACAATCTTCACGACGTAGGTTGTCTACCTGTTTACTTGCAGCTCCATTCTCTTCTTCTTGGTCATTGGATTCTTCGTTTGGCTCAATACATTCATCACTTCCATACCCATCATGAGTTTGAGGAAAATAAAAGTGAGGGTCATGCATGTAATCCATTCGATCATGGTCTGGTAGATCATCATACAAGTACTCATATGTAGGAGGAAAGTTAGAAGACTCCCCCACTTCAAAATCAGGATTAGAATCACTCATCTCACTCATATCACAAATTTCACAAAAACCCTAACTTTTCCCCCCCAAAATCTCCTCTACTCCTTCATACTAATTCTCTCTCTAAATGATTTCTAAAACTCAACTTATAACTAAATCAACTAACTAATCTAACTAATTTAACTAATCTAATCATTTTAGTTAAATTAGAGTTAATCATTGTGGGGGCATTTTAGCCATTTACAAAAATATCGGTTAAGGGGTGGCTTGGTTTTACTTCATAATGACCTGATTTTGTCTTATTGGGTATACCCCAATCTCGCCAGGTTCTTTAGTATCCAGTTTCCACAAATAAAATAATCCGAACCCTAAATATACAGAAGAAGGATATCCTGCTCTCATCTTTCCTTGTTCGCCGATCAAACTAAAAAACAATCACCATGAACGATATCTTCTCTTCTCTCTTTAGTTCTAGCAGTACTAATGATCACAGCAAGGTAATTGATGATCTAGAGATGGGCCAGATGGCAACAAACGACAATGAAGTAAAAAACTTGCAGAAGTTTTACAAAGATGTAGAGATCATCAAAGACCAACTCGATCAAGTCGAAATGATCTACAAACGTCTGCAAGATTCTCATGAACAATCATTAACCATTCATAATTCCAAGTCTATCAAACAGCTGAGATCTTCCATGGATTCTGACGTTTCTTCAGCATTAAGCAAAGCAAAGTCCATCAAAACGGGTCTTGAATTGCTGGACCGAGCTAACAAGGAGAGCCTTAAAGTCCCTGACTGTGGACCCGGAAGCTCATCGGAACGGACACGTTCATCTGTCGTGCACGCGTTAAGGACGAAGCTCAAGTATACAATGGAGAGTTTCAACAGTCTGAGAGAGAGGATTGGGTTAGATTATAAAGAGACGGTTGAACGCCGGTACTTTACGGTTACCGGTGTGAAAGCCGATGAAGAAACAGTAGACAAGCTGATATCGACCGGAGAAAGCGAAACGTTTTTGCAGAAAGTGATTCAAGAACAAGGGAGGGGAAGAGTGATAGATACTATAGCTGAGATTCAAGAAAGACATGGTGCAGTTTTGGAGATGGAAAAGAGTTTGGGTGAATTACATCAAGTGTTCTTGGACATGGCTGTATTGGTTGAGTACCAAGGACAACAGTTGAATGATATCGCTGGTCATGTTGAGAGGGCTAAGTCATTCGTAAATAAAGGAACTGAAACACTTCAACAGGCAAAAATTCTTCAGAAGAACACTCGAAAGTGGACAGTGTTGGCTATATTTATTCTACTCATCATCATCTTGATCATCGTCCTCCCAATTGTTTTAAGGAAATAACCACCTGCATGTGCCGTTCTTTCCTTGTTTTTTTTCTGGCGTGTTTTTGTTTGTTTGACACTTTCTGCAGCTGATGTTATAGTTTGAGATATGGGTTATGTTTTCTTCTGTATCTAAATATTTTTTATGGTAGACATTTGAATTTTTGTTAATTTTTTTTTTTTTTTTTGAAATGAAACAAATGCTTAGCTTGTATTAGCATTCTCTCTTGCTCACCAGACCTAAGTTAAAACCAATCCACGTCAAGAAACAGTGTAGAGAACTAGAGATACAGTCCTCAGAGACGATGTACAAAATGTAGATGAAGTACAGAACGTGAAAACACACAAGATTTTTCCTAAACTTTTTCTTTGTTGGTTCCTCAAATTGGGAAACAGTTATCTTCACACAAAAGTTACATTGTACAAGACAGATCAAAGGTAAAGTACACAAGGCAGAAACCTTTATGATACATGCACGTCGGACAAACAGCCAACACCAATCTATACGTATTTATATATCTCCCCACCACATCCTTATCACCAATGGATACCCCTACTCCCGAAAACTGCAAACTCATGAAAAGAAAAGAGAAAAAAAAAAAAAAAAGAATACCTGACAATTACCCATTTACTAATCACTCATGCTGACAAAAATAAGAAAACCCCAAGACTAACACTCTAGCTCAATATACAAAGCGATGGCCCTTCATGGGACATCCGCCGTGGTTTCTGTAATTTTACTTTCCACTACTGGAATGGCTTCGACCCCGCCAGCTCTGTAACAGGGGGGGTCACAGGTCAGCTACACCTATCTACTGACCACCCAGCCAAGCAGTCAGTCAGTCCTCAGTGGCTGAAACCAAGGTTTTTGTGCATATCATCAAGCGTTCAAGGAACTTGCTCTTGAATTCCTTACAACATGTCATTCAGAATAACCACCAGAAACCCCAGCTGACAAGCACACAAGACTTGGGCTGCCAAGCCTTGAAAAGAATATCTAACATCTGAAAAGAAACTTAAATCCAAGCAAGAGAACCTCTATCATTTGCAACTTGAGGACGACCTCTAGTTGGTGTCGCTGGTCTGTTAGCATTAAGTTCCTGATTGGATGGACAATCAAAAATAAAAACCCAGTATTCGATCAACACCAAAGCAAGCAGCCAACAAGGTCGAAAGAAAAGAAAAGACAACACCAGCTGTGAGCAGAATACTTCAACATACCTGCATCCACGTATCTTCTATATGTCGATCTGGGGATGTTTCTGGTGACGTAGCTGCTGGTGGTAAAGGATGAATGAGTTTTGGAACTACCACAAGATCTCTTCCCAAAACTAAGATTGCTCCAGCATTATTCGCAGTACCTATAGAAACAGCTCAAAATAATTATATAAGCTGAATCATGTACTGCATTCTTGTAAGATCTTAAATCAAAATTGTCCAACTAACCGCAGTAATTAGTTGCTGAAAAAAGAGTAATGAGATGCCCCTGGGCAAAGCGCTCAAAACCATCCATCACACATTCATGAGCACGTACAATCAATTGGAGGTCATTGTTGTTGCAGAATTCCATCACACGATCAGGCTGTAAAACATGCGACTTCCAATCAGATAACTTATCTGAATACCATATACTCCACAAATTGACACATAGAAATCGGACAAGTTCCTTATAAAACATATTATTTTCACAACTGAGCATAACAAGACGGAGTCTAGCGAGATGATTAGACTGAAAGAAACGAACTAACCCCGAAGGTTACTAATCCAGGACCTCTCGCGTTGGGGCGCAATCCTTCAACACTGTCATTTTCTGTCGGGTCAGACCTGTTGTCAGAAAATTAGGTTACAGAAACTCAACTGTAAGGCACAAAATTTATTCCAAATACAATTACAAAATGTGCAGATATATATCCTTACCATAATAAATCCATAAGAACAACTGAGCCTGCTTCCATTGTAATAGGACGTTGAAGGCTCTCAATCTGTTCCACATGATTTATAGAGCGACCAATGCCGCCATGCATGCAAATGATTTTCTTTTCAATTAGAGCTGCCAAAGGAAGCCAATTAAACAACCTATTTATTCGATGCCAAGCCCAAATACCATCCCTTTCGCCCTGTCAGCACATGGAGTAAGTTAATATATAATGATAAACAAATTAGAGAGAAAACTAGGCAGCCAATAAGAGTATAAAAAATACCATTCGTTCAATGCACTCGATCCTGAATCCAAACAGAGCATTAATATCTGCTGCCTCATGGTTTCCACGAATCAAATGTACATTTTGTGGATACTCGACCTGGGACATGCAGATGACCGTTGAAAGACGCTTAGTTTACCTTTATTTTATGAAAAACAGGGTAAACACCAGAAGGCCATGTAAACATAAGGGAAATGACACCCCAAGCAATACCTTCAACGCAAGCAAAAGACTAATAGTTTCCAAGCTGTGTTGGCCTCGGTCAACATAGTCCCCTAAGAATAGGTAGTCGATGTAACTGCAAATGCCATGAAGAAAACAAGGGGTTAGTGGGTGAATATTTACAAGTTCAGCTTAGGGTATGCTAAAATTTAGTAGGTGCCTAAATACAAACACTCACGCTATATCTCCTGCAGTTGAAGGAGACCCATATTCATCAAAGAGACGCATAAGGTCCCCAAATTGCCCATGCAAATCACCAAAAATCTTGACAGGAGCCTTAATCTGTAGCACACTAGGTTCAACAGAAAATATCCGTTCTGCGCTGTCACAGAGATCTGCTATTTCATTGCAATCCAGGAAAAACTGTCTGCGAACAGGAGGCTTCCAACCACGAGGTTTCAGAAGATGGTTTATCACCTGAATGAAAACGAGACGAACAATATGAAGCCATGCTAAATAAGACAAATCATACAAAAATCGACAAAACAGAAATACTTTATATAATAGTGGGCCACATGGTAGCCAGTATATTGCACATACAAACTAAATGATCCAAACATGCTTTTGGATTGACGCTAGTCGATCACAACTAACTATAAAATATATCAACTTAAAGGACCAAAATGTTTAGGGCTGAACAGCAGGATTGTGAGATTCACTAAGCCAATAAGAACCAGATGCTCCATTCTCTTCTAATTGTGATAAATTGACAAAAAAAAAAGAGTCGTGAAGTAGCTCGTAATATCAGTCGGACTCATTCGTCTACATTATCACTTATCTTCTGTTCTAACTTTTGAGTTTCGTCCAACATATCCAGTGCATTTGACATTTGCATAATAATATCAACAGAAGGAAATGTTCATTACATCTGATTCGACCTCCATACCTTCTTTGGTACACTATTGACAGACATTTGCCTATCTAACAACTTCCTTGCTGCAGTTGCACTCTCTGGAGTACCATAACTAACCCGCCTGCCTTCATTTTCAAATTGATCTATTGAAAGCTGTCTCACCATGCCACCCAAAGCTCCTCCAGTCTCTGCAGCTACAACAACCTGCATATATGTATAGCACAACAACATCAGGGTGAATTGATATACGAAACCCCTTCTTACAAATTAATCAACCATACAAAAACAAACTGAAACAAAAGATACAAGAAAGATAAATGATAAATACTCACAGCTCTGTGATGCAAACGAACTCCAGGAGGGGTATTCGGTAACGTAGTTTCGGGCACCTTAATTAAAGTAGATATCTGTTTACCACTAGGGGTAGCCTCAGCCCCACGGTCCCTGTCTGGCTGTTCAACTTCCCCATTAACTTGTCTAGCTTTTGCTGCAGCTAATGCAGCACTGATAGCCTCAGCTTCTGCTGCTGAGGCCTCAACCAAATATTCAACACCTTTGCTCAATCTCCTGCAACATGGTTTATATTTAAGAACCTCTATCCAAGAACTAAGAGGCTAATAGTACAATTTACTTGCTCTTGAGGATCTCAGAATGGCAATAATCAGAATACCTGTTCCCTTGGAGCATGGCGTTCTCAGTACTTATATCAGTATACACATCCCCATTTACAGGAGGAGCAACAGGACTTCCAAGCACGACAGAACCATCTGGAGATCCTTCAGCATTCGCTTGCCTTGATTTTTCATCGACAAAATACCTTCCGGTTAACCTTCCAGCTTGTACATTGGCTGCTGCAGCAGCTGCAGCATGTGAAGCTGCACTAGTTGTTTCAGCAGCTGCCAGATCTTCAGCAACAAGCAGATCGTCCAGCAACACCCCTACATCAAACAAATGAAAGATGTAAATATACAATGTTCATATATTGCTAGCAACTTTGTAAACACATAAGATGAAACGTTTTCGAGCGAATATTTTTACTCACCGCCACGTAGTCCACCATAAATGAAGATCAGGTCACCTATTGCAGAAGCAGCATGCCTACAACGCCTTGTCAACTCAACAGCAGCATCTCCACCAGCTGCATCAGCACTATATCTGCCTGTCCTTGGACTTGTGACAACAGATTTCGTATCACACCAAACGCCTGCTGCAGTATCTAAGACTGAACATACAAATAAGAAATACTCAAGTGAGACATTTATAAAGAATCACCAATGGGGGAATTTAATCTTTCATAACTAACTATCACCAAACAATCCTGCACAGATGGGGAAGCATCGCAAAAAAACAAGGTTTGATAACATCCGGAGACATGATGAACATACTTACACTTTCCTTTCTTTTATCATACATTTGAACCATTCTCCAGATATACTCCCAAATACACAATCCTACTTCACACACATTACCACCAAGACAGTACATCTACCATAGCCCACCATATCCTAATAACATGATAAATAACATGTTTGACAGTGGTATGGTGGTTGAACGCATCAGTTAAATTCCGAAATGAGGAAATATGGTACCAGTAAGTTATAGTTACATCATCAAAAATGGTCATCTGTCTCCCAGTTCCTATGAAACATGATCTTCACTATCATATTCTATGACTGGAATAAAAAATTTACCTGCTATGCTAGAAGAATCTTCTACCATTCGACCACCACCAAGTGCACCTCCAGAAACATGGAGTCGGGCATTCACGAAAACCTAAAGTAGCATGACAAATATTGTTAGTGATCTGAAAACAAATAGTGTGCAACAAATACAAAGGAGAAAGAGAAACCTACTGCTGCATGTTGATATCTAGGAGAAGGCGAAACGCCAGGAGCAATTGCCCACTCCCAACGACCATCCCTATGTTTTGCAAGACCATATGCACTTGCCAACGGCTACAAGAATAAATATACCAAGAATAAGGCCAAACCAATTGATTTATGAAACTGGTAAGAAGCATCTGATATAAAAAGATACGAAACCCAGTACAGAGTTTCGAATGTATGACATCAATTATGACGCAAAGGAAATTAAAAGAAATGGTACGGATTTATAAAACAGCTGATGCATATCAGCAAAAATTTCTTCGAGATCTGGAAATTAAGTATACATGACAGAAAAACTAAATGTCAACTATCATTAGAGACTTGTGTTTAATGGTGTACAATCCTGCTAACTCTGCATACAATTTCAGATGATACAAATACAATGACGCAATTTTGCAAAGGATTTTGTGGCTCACCACACTATTAGCATCCCTCCCTCCACAGAGCAGAAGAAGACCATCAGAACGTGCACTTGCAGTAGCATACCTATTCAACGATTATAGATGTGAGCTTAAAACCATTGAAACTAGAAGTAACATACGCGACACTATGCACCACATGCAATAAGAGTCACACTGTTCTATATCTGATAGAACATTTTGGAAATAAAAAGAGTGTGAAGTAAGGATCTCACATGCATGGAGGTGGACCTTCACCTTCAGGCTCCAACTTCCGCCATTCATAAGGCTTTGCAGCTGTATCTAGAGCCCAAACATCAGCTAGTGGCCTCTTTCCTGAAAAGCATCCATCACTTTTCAGAAAACAGTATTTTGGATACCCTTTTCGAAAACTTAAACCCTCTCATTGTAAACAATGTAAAGAAGCCTCCAATCTCAATTGTGATGTGGCTTACCATCATTTCCCCCGATTGCCAACAGAAATCTTTGCCCAACTAGAGCCATCACATGTCCATACCGAGGCCCTGGACCAGGCCCTTGAACAACTACCCTGAAAATGTCGAGCATATCTCTTAGACATAAAACACCTTAAGTTACTCAGTGCAAACATTTGTAGGAACTGGGTGCATACCTGTGCCATCTAGGGCGTTGCTGTGTAAGATCAAGAACATGAAGGTCCTCAGCGGATAAACCAGCAGGACCAATTCCACCCTGAGGCATATAAATTATAATGTAGTGAACAGTGAGATTCTACTGCATCCTTAAATTTTCTTAAAAGCCATTATAAGCAAGATCAACTATCTGTCAGTCTCTAACTAACCTGAATAACTACCATGGTACCCACGGCAGTAGCTACATGTGCTGCTCTTGGCGAGGGCTGTTCTCCAAGTGGAGTAACCCTAAATTCAAACACAACAAAAGAACAATCCCACATTGCTGATAATTTTAGAATGAGAAGTGGCAACTCAATTATAAGGTCAAAAACTATTTAGTGCATTGTAAGAGTAACAGTCGTAAACTTACTTTGTCCATTTATTTGACAATACATCATAACAATGTACATCTGCAGTTGCACCAGCAAGTCCTGCAATTTAATTTATTGTAAATCATCAATTGTCTATGCAGTAACACGCGTAAATAAATTTCTCTTTAATCTACAATTAAGTCATTTCTAAATCATTCCAAATAATTAATAACCCGCAAATCCGAAAGGTGCATCATAACACAGGCTCCATATAAATTCACATTCATTGATTATTTCATAAAACTCAATTCACTAGCAGTAAAGTTAGTTTTTAACATCGGGACAACATTATCTGATGCACAAAGCTAAAATTACTAGTCTTATCAGCAAACTAAAGTTGAGGGGCTTGTAAATGGGGAGAACGAACATATGAGCATAAAAATGGGGGAAAAGGGAACTTACGAATTCCAGCACTTCCAGCAGGAGAAGGAGGACCAGAAGCAGCAGAATTGCCTTCAAGAGCAGTAGCACCACCAAAGAGTATAAGTCTAGGACCAATATAACCAGGCGTACCTTCTTCTCCAACAGCCGCCACAGAAGTCAATGTATGACCACACCTAGGTCCAGGTCCATCTTCTTTCTTATCCATTAATGAAGTAACAACAGTATAAGTTGGAGCTGGTCTTGGTCCTGCCACTACTACTTGAGGTTGCTGCTGCTGCTGTTCTAGTGAAGTAGAAGAAGCACTAGTAGTAGGAGTAGAAGGAGAAGAAGAAGTCGATTCCTCATCATTTCTATCAATAGATGTAGTTGTATCAGCATCTAAATTAGTAGAATTGTTTTCCTGAACTGGATCTTGATCGATTTCTGACCCCATCGACGAATCCACATCCATTTCTCCTTCGACTTTTAATTGATTCCTTTAAATTGCTTAATAATAGTAATGATAATTTAACTATTCATTGATAATCACTTTACTAATCAATAAAATTTCAAAAATTTCTGCTTGTCATTGATTCATCTATCTATCTATAAACAAAATCCCTGCTTTTCTTGAATCTATTAACTGCGATCTAATAATTACTATAAACAACAACAGAAAGAATAATAATTTACACGGAATCGAAGTATTTCACAGATAAATTCACTCTTCAAATCAGAAAATTTAGGTTTTGGTATTTTTTTTCCCCTTTTTTCTTTTGTTCGACAGTCGAAGTTGAAAGAATAAAGAAATACTATGTATGTGATGTTTTAAGGACCTAATACACCCACGCAAATGCCCATCTCTCTCTTTCTCTCTCCTCTTTTTTGGTATTGAGTGAGTGAGTGAGACTCACTGAGTGACCTCACAATAAATCATCTCCGACTCGAACTTGTATTTTAGCTTTCACAGAGAAATCTTGATGTAAAGTCCTTTCTGTTCGCCACGTGTTTCACTTTTTATCAAAGATGTGAGTTACTTTTTTTTCTTCCCTTTTTTTTGATTACCACTTTTAGATGACTAAATCTGAACAGCTAATATACTCCTAGAAGAACGATAATTACCGATCGATTAACTCTCTACTAGCATTAAATTGATCAATAGATTATTGAATTTTAAACGGCACATCATAAACGCAATACAACATAATGATAAATAGCTTCGTACGACAAATATAAGGGTGAATTTAAATAGTTAAAACAAAACAAAGAGTTAACGTGGCTCGGTGTTACTACCTATGTCCATGGGACAACTAAGAATGCTTTATTAACGAAGATGATAAGTTACAAGATGAAATCAACGATAAATCTGAATCCTAGTTTCTTTTTTCTCCAAAATCACCTCTCTCCTTCTCAAACTCTACTTCCCGACTAAATGGTCATATACAACATTTTGGTACTCTATATAATACCAAAGTCGATAAGCCTTGTTGTGTGTCCATCCTCGTGGGAGCTTATTTCTTTTGCTTAAGATGTAATGTAATGTTCTCGTGTATGTCATAACTCAGATATCTACTAATTTATCCGCATAACTCGCGTAACCATTGGGTTTTGTCAGTGCTCTTAGACTTGTCTTCTACTGTCACTTATATCTGTCAGTCTAGTTCATATGTGTCTATTACATGCATTAACAGTCTTGTCCCCTCATTCAAACTCAACCGTTGATATAGACCAATGACTTTATCCTTTCCACGTGCCTTCACCCGTCGATGGTGGTATCTTTCTTCGTTCCTATCCCATGCTTCTTGTTGTTATTTCTTCACATTTCATTCGTCTTTGAATTGTTCCACATGGCGGTGATATATTTTAATTAATATTACTTTTAATCGTTGCAAGGTCTGAAGCTCTTTTTTGGTAATCGTCACATATTTACCTTTTCCATGTCGCATGCTCTTATGATTGTCCACCTTCTATAGCCGGTTAAGATTCTCCCTCGGATTTTGCTTCCTTTTGAAAGGTTTTTCTTGAGGTACTCCCTCATTCTTCTCCTTCTCCTTCTCCAACCTTTACTCCTTTTCTCTGATCAGTTTCAGAGGGTTTTTTTTTTATCTCAGCTTCGAGCTGTTCAAAATGAGAAATTTTCTAATCTCAACATTTTAGAGTTGTTTCTGTAACTCAGAAAATTGGGAAATCATTTAATATCCAAACAGAATTTTTTAATCATTTGTTAAGGAAAGGTTTTTCCTATTTCCCATCCCCATTTTTCCTATTTCCCATCCACATAAAATCCCATCCCCAATAATCCTAAGTACCATCCATACAACTTTTATGTATCCTAAATCCCATCTCTTGACTTTTTATTTACACCCTACAATAAAGTCACTCAACTACAATTTTCTCCATTTTCACCATGACCACTCCATCTTCTTCCCCATCTCCAAAACCTAATTCGATCTAGTGCTCCCCCGTTCCAATAGAGGTACATTACGAATATCGTTTGCGTACAAATAAGATTAAAATTTAATTAGCTAAGTGAAATAACCTTAGGTACTTTTTATTGGTCAAACTCTACAACTAAGGTTCTGGACAAAATCTACATCTATGTACAAAGCATGAACCAGTTGAATATGATTTGATTATGGCACTAGCGGATAATGGTGCAAGTGAACTTATGCGCGAAGGCCTAATTAGGTGACCACGAATAAAAGAGCTGTAAGGATCACCATCGGCCTAATTAATCAGGATACCTCCAAGAACCTGTACAAAAATCACATAATTGCAACCTCAATCAATGTTGAGATAAACAAACGAATGGCTCTGTTTTTACGAGGAAGATACCTATTATTTTTTATTTTTTAATTATATGGAAGATACGTATTCAATTTGCCAAATCATTGTAACATGCATTAAAATCGATCATAACTGTCCATCCATGATCCATTGTAAAGGATCACCAAGCAAAGCGTACAATGGGTATATAATCAACAATGCTATCCAGTAGCATCAAAGATAAAAGAACAGATGGAGGATAATAATTGGATAGATTTTTTTTAGGGTTTTTAACTTGATGGTTGTTAATGGCTTTTTCCTTTTTTTCTTGATCGGTAAGGAAGATGAAGAAAAATACGACAATTAGTTAGTATGGTTATAATTAATTTGAGTTTTATAGGTTTTAAATAGGAGAAAACAAAATCAAAAAGTAGATTAACTTTAGAAATTGTGAAAGGGATGGGAAATATGAAAAATGAGGGTAGGAAATAGGAAAAACCTAAGGAAATGGGTTGTAATACTAGATACTTTCACTCTTTGGTAAATAAACATAGAAAACAACATTAATGCTTTGTATGATAACAATGAGAACTTGAACAGTGATAGAGATAATATTAGTAATCTCATCATTTATCGTTTTAGTGTTGTTGTCAGTTGTTCTACTAGTCCTATTTTAAAAGATGGTGTCTTTTATTGTATTCCTACTATTCTTCATAATACTGATAACATGAGAATTATGGTTCCTCCTACTGATGCTGGGATTTTTTGATGTTGTTAAGCATATGACAGCTTGGAGCTTGCTAGGTCCAGATAGATCCCAAGATGGATTTTACCAATCCCAATAGCACCATGTAGGCCAAGATATTATTGAGGTTGTTAAAAAAAAATTGCGACTGGTTTCATGTTTAGAAAACTTAATCAAACATATATCTCTCTCATTCCAAAAAAATAAAAAAAGAACCTAAAACTGCTAGTGATTTTGGACCACTGGTCTTTGTAATACATCTTAAAAGATTGTGTATAAAATACTTGCCAATAAAATTAGGCCTGTTTTCAAAAGGTATATTTCTCCTTTTCAGGTCGCTTTTGTGCCAGCTAGATCAATTCATGATAACATTATTGTTGCCCATGAAATGATTCATACTATGAAGCAAAGGGAGGGCTATAGTATCGTGACCCTCAAATTGGATCTTTCAAAAGCTTTTGACATACTTGAGTGGTGTTTGCTTATCAATTTTCTTAAGAAATTTGGTTTGCATTATGCAATCTGATTTATCAATGTCACTCCACCACTAGTATCAGTATCCTCTTAAATGTTTATCTTTGTCAGAAATATTCTCCTTATGGGGTAATAAGACAGGGGGATCATCTTTATTATTATCTATTTATTCTTGCTATGGACTATCTATCTAGATGTTTTATGTTGGAAGAAACTAATCACATTAATTATTATGGAGTTAAGTTGGCTAGAAGAGCCCCTTCTATTTCTCATCTTGTCTTCACAAACCATATCCTTATCTTTACTGAAGTTAACTTGCAAAATGTGGAAGGTTTTATTGGTATATTAAGTGACTTTGGAAAACATAGTGCTGACAATTGTGTGAAGTTGGGTATCTCACCATTCTACCCGGAATTAACATACGGTGACACACACTCAAAATAAAGCTCTTTAGTCATCTATAAAGAATTTTTGGTCTAGTGCCTCTGTTGATTTGAAAATAGGTAGTCTCGACTAATGATTGATCAGCGACTCTAATAATGCACTCCCCCTGCTCCTCATTTGCCACCGGCATGGTTAAGCTGAGCCACAAACAGTACATGACTTCTCGCAAAGATTAATAACACCTAATGTGTAGTATTCTCTAGCACTTCTAAGTTCCATTATTTCGGTGAGAATTCCTTATGCTAGTGACTCTAAAATCTCTACAAGTTGGAGGTTTCATGCAAATATTTACAAAAAAACATGAAAATTCTATATGCCAAAATACTCCCCCACACTTAAACTTCACATTGTCCTCAATGTGAAAAATCAAAATTCGAATTCGATGTAACAACAGATAAAACACAAAAACTGTACAAATTGGTAAGGAATTTGGCAAAACACTATTTCACGAAAGTTGTTCCCTTACGTCTTTTCTACACAGTGTTAAAAGGGCACAATGTTTCGATAAACGTTGTGATAGTTATGGTCTCTGTACTGAACTACGTGCAGTCTGAATTTTTCTGACGAAAAGGGATTCGTCAAAATTTTCTTCATAATAAATTCCGGACTCTACGAAATTAAACATGGGGATGCAAATATGATATATAGAAAATAATAAAAACTGAAAATAAAAGGGATTAAGATACAAAACCTATGGGTTGCCTCCCATTTAGCGTTTAGTATAACGTTTTTAGCCCGACTTGGCATTCGCCTTACTCCTCCTCCAGATGGAGTACATCAACAAGTTGGATCTCTTCCGTTTCAGCATCAAACGGTTCATAATAGGTCTTTAAGTGATGCCCATTCACTTTAAGCTCCTTTCCTGTTAACAAGCTACGAATCTCTACTGCACCATGAGAAAAAACATTAAACACAACAAAAGGTCATATCCAACGAGATTTCAATATACCAGGAAATAAATGAAGGAGAGAATGAAACAAAAGAACTTTCTGTCCAACAGTAAACTGTTTTCTATAAATCCTACTATCATGAAAAGCCTTTGTTTTCTCCTTGTAAATTCGTGAACTTTCATATGCATCATTACGAATTTCTTCTAGTTCACTTAATTGAAGTTTTTGTTGATTACCATCCCCGTCCATATCCATGTTGCATTGTTGAATAGCCCAAAAAGCCTTATACTCTATTTCAACATGAAGATGACAAGGTTTACCGTACACAAGCCTGTAAGGAGACATCCCAATAGGTGTCTTGCATGCGGTTCGGTATGCCCATAATGCATCGTTGAGACATAAACTCCAATCCTTCCTCGAGGGATAGATTCACTGTTTTCTCTAGAATGGACTTTACATCTCGATTAGAAACTTCTGCTTGCCCGTTTATTTGTGGATGATACGTTGTAGCAATCTTGTGAGATATGTTGTACTTTTTCAACAAGCACTGAAAGAACTTATTTCGAAAGTGTGATCCTCCATCACTGATTATGGCCCTCAGGGTTCCAAACCTTGCACAACTCTGATCCTTAACAAAATCTGTAACCGCTTTAGAATCATTAGTAGGGGTGGCTTTAGTTTCCACCCATTTCGACACATAATCAACAACAAGTAAGATATAATATTTTCCAAAAAAATTAACAAAATGTCCCATAAAATCTATACCCCATACGTCAAAAAGTTATACAAAAAGAATAAACTTTTCTGGCATTTGATTTCGGGAACCTAGATTTCCAGTTCTTTGAAATCTATCACAAGTTGTACAAAACACATATGCATCTTTGAATAAAGTATGCCAATAGAAACAACTTTCAAGTACCTTAAGAGCGGTTCTCTTTGCTCCAAAGTATCCTCCACAAGTGTACGAATGACAAAAAGACAATATAGAGTTATATTCGGATTTAGGTACGCACCTTCGTATAATTTGGTATGCACAATGTTACCATAAGTATGGATCATCCCAAATATATTGATTTGCTATCTTTTTCAGTTTGTCCCTCTCAGCACGAGACAAATTCTTGGGGATTTGTTTAGACACTAAATAATTCCCAATATCAGCGTACCATGGTTCTGAAAATGCAATTGAGAAAAGTTGTTCATCAAGGAAGCTTTCACGCAACGGGATAGCTTCTTTGTCTACAGTAAGACGACTCGAGTGATCTGCAATAGTATTCTCGATGCCTTTCTTGTCTTTATTTTCGAGATCAAACTCTTGTAAGAGTAATATCCATCGAATGTGCCTTGGTTTCTCCTCCTTTTTTGCAACTAAGTACCTAAGTGCTAATACATCTCCGACCGCATAATCACCAGCATCACACATTAGCTCGAATGGCTTATTCCAATCTGGTGGTTTCATGATAGGGGTTGTTATCAAAAGTTCTTTCAAATGATTAAATTCCGCCAAACACTTCTCATCGAAGTTAAAAACCACATCTTTTTGCAAAAGGTTGCATAATAGTGCTGCAACCTTGGAAAAATCCTTGGTAAACCTGCGATAAAATCCTACATGACCAAGAAAAGAACGAATTTCCCTCACTGTAGTGGGAGGAGTTAGAGCACGAATAAGATCAATCTTAGATTTATCAACTTCTAATCCTTTAGAAGATATAATATGGCCTAAAACAATGCCATGAGTTACCATAAAATGACACTTCTCCCAATTTAGCACAAGATTAGTCTCAACACATCGTTTAAGAATTAATGTAAGGTTATCCAAACACAAGTCAAATGAATCACCGTACACACTGAAATCATCCATAAAAACTTCTATAATGTTGTCGACATATTCAGAAAAGATACTTACCATACACCTTTGGAAGGTAGCGGGTGCATTACACCAACCAAAAGGCATCCTTCTATATGCAAATTTTCCGAACGAACAAGTAAAAGTAGTTTTCTCGTGATCCTCAGGTGCTATAGCAATCTGATTGTAACCTGAATAACTAGAAAACAATAGTGAGAGTGTCCAGATAAACGTTCCAAAATTTGATCCATAAAAGGTAAAGGAAAATGATCTTTTTTAGTGGTTGCATTCAAATTTCTGTAATCTATACAAATCCTCCAACCGATTTGCACATGAGTTGGGACAAGTTCGTTATTATCATTCTGCACCATTGTGACGCCCGACTTCTTTGGTACCACTTGTATTGGGATCACCCATTTACTATCAGAAATGGGGTAGATAACTCTCACGTCTAATAACTTTAGTATCTCTTTCTTTACAACTTCCATCATTGGAGGATTCAAGCGGCGTTGTGCGTCCCTTGTGGGATTTGCTTCATCCTCAAGCCGTATTTTATGCATGCACGTCGATGGGCTTATTCCCTTAATATCAGTAATTGTCCATCCTATAGCAGTTTTGTACTCCCTCAAAACTCAAAGAAGTCTTTGTTCTTACAATTCAGTTAGTGCATTCGAAACTATTACTGAAAACTCTTCGTTATCACCCAAATACATGTATTTTAGGTGATCAGGAAGAGGCTTTAGTTCTAGTTTAAGTGCCTGCAAAATAGATGGCAATAACCTTTCATCATTGCATGGTAAAGAGATAAAATAAATATCATGAGTAGGTGGGCACTGTTGCAACGAATTAAGTTCACCAATGGTTTCCTCAAATTCGTCCCCTAACTTAAGCTCGATTCTCGGATCTTTAAAATATTTAGAACCCACACTTCTCGTGATAACAGTCTCCAATGGATCATCACACCTCAAATTAAACATCCGTTGAGCTAATGAGTCAATCACATCAACGGAGAAGCAAGAGTGGACATCACTAGGATATATTATCGTTTCATAAATGTTGAAACGTATTACTTCTCCATAAAATTTCATAGTCAATGAACCATCATGCACATCAATTTTAGTTCTATCTGTGCTCATAAATGGTCGACCAAGAAGTAACAGTGGAGATGTGTCAGTTTATCCGTCTGCCATCTCCAACACACAAAAATCCGCTGGAAAAATTAGTTGGTTTACCTGCATAAGCACATCCTCAATAATACCTCTAGGGTATACATTAGAACGGTCAGCCAACTGTAAAGTAATTCCAGTTTCTTTCAAGGGACCTAAGTTAAGAGATTCATATATAGATGCAGGCATAACATTTACTGATGCTCCTAAATCAAGCATAGCCTTATTAAACTTGGTGTTACCAGTAACAATACGAATATCAAAACTACCGGGGTCTTTACATTTAAGTGGGAGTTTCTTTTGCAAAATAGCCGAAGCATTTTCCCCCACTTTCATTACCTCATTACCGGTTAACCTTTGCTTATTGGTACATAAGTCCTTAAGAATTATCGCATACTTTGGAACTTGTGTAATTGTATCTATCAATGGAATGTTCACATGAATCTTCCTGAAAATATCTAAGATCTCCTTATCTTGTTCCGCCTTTTTAGAGCTAGAAAACCTGCGAGGAAAAGGCAAAGGGGTAACATAAGTAGAAACATGAGTTTTAGATTTTTCTTTAGGTACCTCATCGGTTTAGGAAGAGTCAGTAATCTCTTTCTCCTAAACCAGCCCCTTAGGGTCTTTGTTTTTCTCAGCATCTTCCAGTTGCACAGTTCGTGTACCACTTCTCAATGTCACATCGTTGACATAATCTCTTGGGTTAAGAGGTTGAGAAGGGAGTTTCCCACTATTCTACGCCTCCAAATGGTTCAATCTACCTGCCATAGTGCTCATTTGCGTCTGCAACTCCTTGATTGCACCATCAGTCGTTTGCTGATTTTTTTGCACCATTGTGGTTAGATTCTTCATCATAGCAAGCATCTCTGATGATTCTGAGTTCTACACTGGTTATGGTTGTTGTTGTTGTTGAAAACCACTAGGACGATTAAAAACCGGTCCTTGAGCTGCAGCTTGCTTTTTGCATAACTGAAATTGGGATGATCTCTCCATTCTGGATTGTAAGTGTTGGAATAGGTATCATATCGTTGTCTTTGCTGATTCGGGATTACTGCATTCACTTGTTCAGCTTCTTCCTCATAAGAGAGAATGATTACTTCTGCCATTTTTTGCATCATCTTCTCCATATTACCAATCATATGTTCTAAGTGCGGTGAATAAGAAACCTCATTAATCCTTCGACTCATTGACACACCTATTGCGTTGAATTGATGCATGTTTGCAGCCATATTCTCGACCAATTCTGTCGCGTCGTCAATGGTTTTGTTTGTCAAAGCACCACCACTAGCTGCATCGATAAGATTTCTCTAGGATTGGAGCAAACCATCGTAAAAATACTGCTCTATGAGTTGCTCAGAGATTTGATGATGTGGGCAGATCGCTAACAACTTCTTGTACCGTTCCCAGTAGCCGTAAAGAGTCTCACCAGTAATTTTTTCAATCCCACTAATTGCTTTACGAATAGTTGCTGCTTTAGAGGCGGGGAAGTACTTTTCTAAAAATACTTTCTGCATCATATTTTATGTTGTGATACTTCCAGGTGGAAGACAATAAAACCATTATTCTGCAGAATCAGTCAAACATAATGGGAAAGCTGTCAGTAAATCTCTTCCTTGATCAGTTCTAGTTGGCTTCAAACTTGTCAACCTATGTTGAAACAGTTGTACATGACGATTTGGATCGTCTCCTGGAAGCCCTTTGAACTTCGGTAACCAATGAATCAACTGAGATTTGAGATCAATTGAATCTTCCAAGTTGACACACAACTTCTGTTGATCAAACGATGGGGATGTCAGATCTTTGAGTGTCCTCTTGGGAGGTGGAGGTGGTGGAGCGCCGCCATTTCCCTGGTTCCCTTGGTTTCCCTGGTTACCAGTGTTTTGGTTGTTCGTTCTGCCAACCATCTCTTCTTGTTGTAATTTTTGAGGTTCTTGTAGTAATGTTCCTCTGCGAGTTGAAATTCCGCACCTTTGGTAATCCCAACGTTTGGATGCCAGAGATCAAGTACCTAAAACAAGATTCTCAAAAACAAAATTAAAAACTAAAATAAGAAATCAATAACAAACAGCAATCTGCTATGCCTCCCGGCAGCGGCGCCAAAATTTGGTTGGTTGTCAACCGACGCAAAAATAATTTAAGTTCTTTCACTTCACAATTATAAATAATAGTATAGTTATAAGAACAGATTCGTTCCACAAGGAGATATGGGTTGTTATTCATAATTGAAAACTTACTGGGGGGTTTTGTTTGTGATTATAACTAAATAAGGATAAAGTAAATAAAATAATACGAATATCAGAGATAAAAAGTACTGGTTAGAGTTTTCATCTTCCATCTTCCAACATGTTATCAACTGAATCAATCTCAACATTCATTTTCTATCGATTATCAATAACCCTAGAGCAACCTATCGTAGGCTTACTCCGGCAAAACTCCTATTATCATCAAAGGCGTAAGGGCCACTTTTTGAATCCTTTCCACTAAATAACTTGGCGCAAGAGCCACTCAAGTTTAACCCAATGAAATCACTAATATTTATGAGTTTAGGTTATTCTAAGCAACCCGGCGCAAGAGCAACATCGATTTAACCTAGGTTACGCTTCTACATATTATTGTATGACAACATCCCGTCATTAACAACTATATTATGCTACTTCTAACAAGGATTATTCGACAATTCCGGATCTCAAACCCTAGTTTAGCAATAGATATGAATGCATGCTCATTTAATTTGCAACTTAAACAAACTAGCAACCAATCATACATGGAGTTATAAACGGTAGAACATAAGCGACACTAACAAATTATGAACGAACGAGAATGAATACTTCAATTGAATAACATGTTTTCCAACTTAGGACTACATCTCTAACCAATAAAATGGGTTTAGTTCCTCATGGATTTCTCAAAACCCATGAAACATATAAAAGAGAATAGGTAAAGAAAACCCAAGAATCGTGATTGTCAATCGCAACTCCAAGCCCTAGCTCTTGTTCTTCTCTTCCAAAGTATGATAAAAGATCTGATGTAGATAAAAATTCTCTTTTTAATAGTTATCCGAATTATAGTTGCGCTCGTGCACCAAATCCCGGTCAAAGTAGTCCCCCAAACTTGCCAAAATCTCGCCTAATACTTACGTCCAAAATCTGAACGTGAGAATATAATGCAGCACATCACATGGACTCTCATCAAATGTTGAACAAGTCCAGCCCATGAATTCTTCGTTGGCTTGTCAGTCATGCAGAACTGATAGCCTATTACCCTTATAATTCCATCTGTCAGAATCACGGATACACATTACTCCAAGAAAAATATTTTCCCCTGGATTTCCAAATTACTCCGCCAGAATTATGGATACTCACCTAGCCGTGAAATATAAAGTTCCCTAGATTTTCTTTCTGGCCACATCCATCCACGGACAGTCTCACATCCGTGAAATATTATTTCTTCTGGATTTTCAAACTCAGACAGTAAACCCCTGTATACCAGGCCCTCTGTGACTTTTAAAACTCCCTGAGTTTTCTTTTATTTTAATCGACCACCAATAGCTAACAAATCTCCTCCATTCCCATTCGAACTCAAGTATAGATCACCATTATCCATCTCAACACAATAAATGTCAGCAGAATATGCACGATCTCTCTTCATCTCTGATTATCAACAGCAACATACCATCACCGCTAGCAACGAATCTCTGTTTCGTTCAACCTTCCTTGGATCAGTAGCATATCCAGCCAAACTCCACTACTGCCATGAATGCCTTGAGTAACAACCAGGTGCAGTCAATATTATCCTCCATATTCATTACCATGTCGGCATGATACTCATCATCACCATCGTTTGCTAGTCTTCCCAGTTCTTCATTGCTTCTCCATCAGTCATGCCCAAAACATATTTATGTTGGTTATCGAACTGCCAAGCTTCCTCAAACTCTCGGCTAAGCTTGTTCATGAAATAACTATTCTTTATTTAAATTACTCATCATTGCTCCATTAGCTGCTACCAAACTTTGTCATTCTTCATCACCGGAAATCACCATTTTCTGCTGTCACGAGCTTCTCCCTGTCTTTTTAAGCTTGAGCTCCTCACTGTTCTTCATTGTAGCTGTTGGAGAAAATGAGTTTTATAGTAAAAGATATTTGGTCTTGATGTGGTTTGATCTAGTGACCTATGGGTCCAAGGATACTTGCTCATTTTATGAGTGAATGAAATGTTTCTTAGTCCCACATTGTGGAGAACTAAAGGAGAGCTCCACTATATAACCAATTTCATATGGATATATTCTAAAACATGGGTGGAGCGGGTGGGCAAAAAATACATGTTTTGACCCATGCGATATGCACGTATGCCATGCACCAAGTCCCTTTTCTACACGGATTTATTTTTGGCGAGTTTTTCTTTAGGAAATTAATTCCAAAATTATTTCTTAAGAGTTTTATTTATGGTAAATTCCTTTTACGTGTTTTACTTCCAAAACCTAACTTGATATGCAAGTATTTCATCCTATAAATACAACTCGAAATTCCGTTTTAAAATTATAAATATACAAGAATTAATTCTTTTTAATCATCTTCTTCCTTTGTTTGTGCGGCGTTTTACTTCCATCCCCGTTGCTGAGTTCAAGAGTGGGTAATTTGCGTTTTGCTAACTCAAGTTATATCGGGCAGTCTTATCCTGGACACATCTTCTCTGTGAGGGGTTTAGCATTACTCAAATCGAGTATACCCGCGAACTAATGTGTTAAGGACAACTTGTTGAACCTGTGATTCTTCCCTCGTCAAGTTGATTCGGTAGAGTTGTTTCGGATTATTTCTTTACATATTAGTTTTTTGATACATCTAACGTGTTGTTTATTGTTGCAAGATTCCAACAATCTTAACACATTAGTATTCCTTGTAACAATGGGAAACAACGACGTAGAAAGAACATAAAAGTTTAACGGAAAGGATTTCAAGAGATGGCAATCCAAGATGTTATTTTATCTGAGCCATCATGAACTGGACTATGTACTGGTTCCAGGTGATGACTTGTACAATGCTGAAAATCTGACTGAGGAGGAGGTCAATATTAACACAAGGTCTAATTTTCTGGCTAAAAATCATATCATGAATGGTTTGGAAGATGCGATGTATGATTTTTACAATGCTAAAGATAACTCGACTGCTTATGAGTTGTGGACTCACGTTAGAAGCAAAGTACCAAGTCGAGACTCACAGGAAGCAAGAAATTTTTGGTAGCAAAGTTTATGGAGTTCAAGATGACGAATGATAAGTCTGTTGTTGATAAATTCCTCGAACTTCAACAAATCATTAACGAGATTTTTGCTGAAGGTATGGTCATTGATGAGACGTTTCAAGTGTCTCAAGGTGATTGAGAAGTTACCATCTTCTTGGTCGGAGTACAAGAAAAAGCTGAGACATGAAACTGGCGATATCAACATGGTTGAATTGGGAAAGAAGATTCAAGTGGAAGATATGTTGTGCACCAAAGACAAGAACGTGTCATCTGCAAGGGACATGGCGAACAAAGCTCATATGTTTGAACACGAATCATCCAAATCTGGAAAAGGTGACAACAACAATCGCAACTCGAAGCATGAACCTAACAAGAAAGGTATGTTTCGTAAACCAGATTCTGGCATTACTAAAATTAAAGGTCCTTGTTGGGTATGTGGAAATACTGTTCATATGGCAGTTCACTGTAGACAACGTAAGGATAAGAAGAATAATGCTAACTTGGTTGAGAAGAATAAAGACGAGTTTTCTGTTGTGGTGTCTGAAGTTAACTTGGTGACCAATGTGATGGATTGGTGGGTAGACTCTGGAGCTACCAAGCATGTTTGTGGGAACAGAGACCTATTCACCTTCTACCAGAGGGTAGGGGAAGGCGAGAAACTCTATATGGGTACCTCATCCGCATCGAGGTTGCAGGAAAAGGAAAGGTCTGGCCTGAAGCTCACATCCGGAAAGACTCTCACATTGAATGAATTTCTTCATGTTCCGGACATCCGCAAAAAATCTTGTTTCTTGTTCTGCTTTTTAGATGATAAGGGTTTTAAAGTTACAATTGAGTCTGGAAAACTTATAGTAACTTAGGGCAATGATTATGTGGGTAAGGGTTATAAGACTGGGGTCTATATAAACTTAATGTAACTCTGTCCCGAATTGAAATTGAATGATTCTTCTCGCTTACATGTGTGTGTCATTGAACGTTTGGCATGGTAGACTTGGTCATGTAAACTATAAATCAATGCATAAATTGGCTAGCGTAGGCTACATACCCAAATTCACTTTAGATAAAAATCATAAGTGTGAGATTTGCGTAGAATCAAAGCATGCTAAGAAATAATTCAATAAGAATGTTCAGAGAAACTCTAAACCCTTAGACTTAATCCACTCATACCTAGTTGATATGAAGTCAGTTCAAACAAGAGGTGGTAAGAAATGGTTTATTACTTTTATAGATGATTGTATGAGGTACTGCCATGTTTACTTACTTAGAGGGAAGGACGATGCCTTAGAAGCCTTTAAGATATATAAACGTGAAGTCGAAAACCAATTGAATACTACCATTAAAACTATTAGGCCTGACCGTGGTGGTGAGTATGAAATTCCTGTAGGAGATTTCTGCAAAGAACATGACATAATACATGATACTACAGCCCATTATTCACCTCAATCCAATGGTGTAGCTGAACATAAGAACCATACCCTTAAGGATATGATGAATACCATGTTGATTAGTTCAGGATTACCTTCGAATTTGTGTGGGGTGGGGGGGGGGGGGGCTATCCTCTCAGCCAATTACATCCTGAACAGAGTACCCTTTAAAGGATCAGATAAAACTCCATATGAGTTAGGGAAAGGTAGACAACCATCTTATGATTACTTCAAAGTGTGGGGGTGCTTGGCAAAGGTGGGCATCCCTCCTCCAAATAAAAATAAGATAGGACCCAAAACCGTTGATTGTGTTTTTATAGGGTATCCTGAGCATTCTAGTGCTCATAGGTTTATGGTTGTGAGTTCTGAAATTTCGACATAGGGTTGAATACTATCATGGAGTCTAGGGATGCTGAGTTTTTTGAGAATGTTTTTCCTTTGAAACGTGATTCTCGAAAGAGATGTTTAGATGATCCCCTATATGTGCCTTCAACTAGTCAGTTATTACCTATAGAGGAAGATGAACCAGAAGTAAAACCTAGAAGAGGTAAAAGGGTTAAAACTGAGAAAACCTATCCTGGTTGCATTACTTACCTAGACGAGTCTGATCCTTAGACTTATAGAGAAGCCATGACTTATCCTGAAGCTCCATGGTGTAAAAAAGCTTCCATTAATAAAATGGATTCCATTCGAGAAAACGGTACTTTTGAACTTGTAGATTTACCTCCAGGGTCTAAGGCCATAGGTTGTGAATTGATTTTCAAGAGAAAACGTAAGATAGATGGAACTGTTGAAAAATACAAGGCTAGGTTGGTAGCTAAAGGCTACAAACAAATTAAAGGTACATATTTCTTTGACACCTATTCACCAGTGAGTAGAATTAGCTCCATTAGGATGTTAATTGCTATAGCTTCTGCCCATAATCTAGAGATACATCAAATGGATGTAAAGACATCGTTTCTTAATGGTGAGTTAGATGAAGAAATTTATATGGAACAACCTGAGGGCTTTGTAGTTAAAGGTCTTGAAAAGAAAGTTTGTAAACTGGTTAAATCTTTGTATGGATTGAAACAAGCACCTAAACAGTAGCATGAGAAATTTGATCATGTGATGATTTCTAGTGGTTTTAGAATTAATGAATCTGATAAGTGTGTTTATACTAAACTTGTCAAGGATGCCTGTGTGATTGTATGCTTGTATGTTGATTATATGCTTATACTAGGTACATGGATGCTATTAATTCCACTAAGAAATTGTTGAATGAGAACTTTGACATGAAAGACTTAGGCCCCGCTGATGTCATATTAGGGATGAAGATTAAGAAAACTTCTAATGGCTATAGTCTGAGTCAGTCTCATTATGTTGAATCCATACTTAAGAAATATAATCAGTTTAACAGTAAACCTGTGTGTACTCCGTATGATTCTAAGTGTCATCTCATGAAGAATAAGTGTGTAGGAGTTAACCAACTTGAATACTCGAGAGTCATAGGAAGTCTGATATATTTGATGAATTGTACGAGACCAGACATTGCTTATGCTGTGAGTAGGTTAAGCAGGTATACTTGTAATCCAGGCAGATGCATTGGGATGCACTTATTAGAGTGCTGAGGTACTTAAAGTTCACAATGACCTTTTGTTTGAATTACGAAGGGTACCCTGCCGTCCTTGAGGGATTTTGCGATGCAAACTGGATAGCAGACTCAGAGGAGTCTAAGTGTACGAGTGGATATGTTTTCACTCTAGCAGGTGCGTCTGTATCTTGGAAGATTTCCAAACAGACATGTATAGCTCGTTCCATTATGGAGTCGGAGTTTATTGCGTTAGATAAAGCAGGAGAGGAGGCCGAATGGCAAAGAAACTTTTTAAAAGATATTCCTCTGTGGCATAGGCCCGTGCAAGCTATATCTATACATTGTGACAGCAAATCTGCGATAGGTAGAGCTAAAAATAGCTTCTACAATGGAAAGTCTATACATATGCCCAGAAGACATGATTCTTTGAAAATACTAATCTCAACAGGCGTTATTTCCATAGATTGGACAAGGTCCAAGGAGAATATCGCGGACCCTTTGACGAAAGGTTTGTCCAAAGAGATAGTTAGTAAAGCATCGAGGGGATGGGGCTTAGGCTCAATAATTAAACTCGCCATAAAGGATACTCAACCTTGCTGATTGGAGATCCCAAGATCAAGGTTTCGAATGAGACAACTAATTTATGGTGGGTAAAGGTAAACAATATCAGAGAATTTCATTCTCCGTCCCTTCCCTATGGTGTTGATGTGATAGTGTGACTGCATGTGGAGGATGACTTCTTAATGAGTTCCATAGTTTCAATTTAAGATTGAAGTGGGGTGTAGCAGTAAACACTCTTAATGGAACTCACCTATCTGAATGAGGAAGTGGGGCCGCTTCCTATGAGAATTGAGCTGATTCTCTAGAGCATTCTGAGAAACATGATATGTCCAGGGCCAAATTGGACAAAACGGCACGAACTTAGCAACACCATGAGAATATCCTGCGCGGTTGTTGTCGCGAATTACACCAAACGCTATCAGTTCAAGACTAGGTTCACTGTTTTAGCAAGTAGTTCCGGTAACTTCTCACTAAGTAAGGGTTCAAGACCTCGTGGACACCTTTGCCTAAATGGTATTTTCCTTATTATGATTTTTCGTTTTTTACCGAGATTTCATTCATATGGGGGATTGTTGGAGAAAATGAGTTTTATAGTAAAAGATATTTGGTCTTGGTGTGGTTTGATCTAGTGACTTATGGGTCCAAGGATACTTGCTCATTTTGTGAGTGAATGAAATGTTTCTTAGTCCCACATTGTGGAGAACTAAAGGAGAGCTCCATTATATAACCAATTTCATATGGATATATTGTAAAACGTGAGTGGAGCGGGTGGGCAAAAAATACATGTTTTGAACCATGCGATATGCGCGTATGCCATGCACCAAGTCCATTTTCTACACGGATTTATTTTTGGCGAGTTTTTCTTCAGGAAATTAATTCCAAAATTATTTCTTAAGAGTTTTATTTATGGTAAATTCCATTTACGTGTTTTACTTCCAAAACCTAACTTGATTTGCAAGTATTTCATCCTATAAATACAACTCGAAATTCTGTCTTAAAAATATACAAGAAGTAATTCTTTTTAATCATCTTCTTCCTTTGTTTGTGCGGCGTTTTACTTCCATCCCCGTTGCTGAGTTCAAGAGTGGGTAATTTGCGTTGTGCTAACTCAAGTTATATCGGACAGTCTTATCCTAGACACATCTTCGCTGTGAGGGGTTTAGCATTACTCAACTCGAGTATACCCGCGAACTAATGTGTTAAGGACAACTTGTTGAACCCGTGATTTAGCCCTCATCAAGTTGATTCGGTAGAGTTGTTTCAGATTATTTCTTTACATATTAGTCTTTTGATACATCTAACATGTTGTTTATTGTTGCAATATTCCAACAGTAGCAACCACCACGGTTCAACTTCATCACATCCCTGACTTTCTCATGACGAGCACACAATAATTGCTACTCGAACTCGACCTCATCTCAATTCAAAACCATTACAGCTGCCATATAGTCATCACCAGCCAACCCAAGATCGTGTTCAGCAAGCATCTCTTATACGTCTCAAATCATTGATAAGAACAACAACCAACTTCTCCGGAAGTCACCATCAGCATCACCGGTTCATCGTGACAACAATCCCCAGATCCAACTCCACTGAATCATAATAACCACCACCGTTTATCCCCATATGATAATCAATGCCCGAGTCCCGTAAAGAAAAGAAAATGAGGTAGACGATGGCTGCCCAAAGTAGAAACTCCAAGCGCCCTTATAATAGCCATTAACCTGTCAGTCTTACAAGACTGGATTTCAGTTCCTTTTGAAGCTTGTCTGCCCTTTAACCCAATGGGGTGCCGATAGCCATTTTGTGCTCTTGTACACCTCTCGCGACTCTGACTTCCTTCAACTGCTCATAACTTTTTCATATGATGTCAGAATGACTTCATTCTTTCGCTATCGCGTTAGTCTTTTCGTCCTCTTCAAGGTGATGCGAATAAATTCCGGATTTGAACGAGTTCCACTTCATTTTGGTTAAGATAGCCTCAAATACCTAAGAAACTAAAAAATAAACCAAATCAAAGCATAATGATACAAAACCGCTACAGACACTAGCCTACTACCAATGAACTTCGGACTGGACTGTAGTTGAACGCTAATCACTTTCACACTAATTCAAGGTACAGTTACGCTCCTTACGTCTCTGATCCCAGCAGGATACTACGCACTTTATTCCCTTAGTTGATCTCACCCACAACCAAGAGTTGCTACGACCCAAAGTCGAAGACTTGATAAACAATTCTGTCTCACACAGAAAAGTCTATTGGAATAGATAAATCTGTCTACCACAGAAATACCTACGAGTTTTGTTCCGTCTTTTGATAAATCAAGATGCACAGGAACCAATTGATAAATCGGACTTATATTCCCGATGAACAACCTAGTATTATCAATCACCTCACAATAATCTTAATCGTATGGTAGCGAAACAAGATATTGTGGAATCACAAACGATGAGCCGAAGATGTTTGTGACTAGTTTTTATCTTGCCTATCGGAGATCAATCTCGAGTAAATCTTAGAGAATATAATACTCAATACGATAGAATAGGGAAATATCGGAACACGTAACTACAGAGAAAATAGTTGGGTCTGGCTTCACAATCCCAATGAAGTCTTTAAGTCGTTAACCTACAGGGTTTCTTGAAAAACCTAAGGTTAAAGGAGAATCGACTCTAGCTTATGCAACTACTATCACACAAGAGGTGTGGGGATTAGTTTTCCCAGTTGCTAGAGTTTTCCTTTATATAGTTTTCAAATCAGGGTTTGCAATCTAAGTTACGTTGGTAACAAAGCATTCAATATTCACCGTTAGATGAAAACCTTATTAGATTCAAGTTAATATCTTTCAACCGTTAGATCGAACTTAGCTTGTTATACACAAATGAAATGTACCTTCATTTAGGTTTAAGTAACCATACCTTAACGTGTACACCATGTTGGCTCAATAGTAGTTAACCAAGATTAGCTATATGAACACTCTCATATCAATCAATCTTATTCATCTTAACCATAACTAGTTCAAATGACTCAAATAAAACTAGTGAAAGAGTTGTTCAATTGTTATATTCTCATAGAAGTATACAAGAACATAACCGAAGCAAAATCGTTTTGATTCACTCGAATCAATTCATGAACATTATGGCCACGGTTTGCAAAGAATGCATTCCTTAATATATATAGGTTCATGAACAAAGCGATTTTAGAACTTTAACCACTCAAGTATGCAAACGGGTACACATACTTAAGTAGCCGGACCAAGATTGGGTTTCGCTAGTATGCGAACGGGTACGCACACCTCCAATCCCAGCAGAAATTCCCGGACCTATACCTTACGTAAGTATGCATACGGGTACGTGTACTTGGTACTCGGAATTTTACAACTTCAAGTACGCATACGGGTATGCATACTCTAGTTCCGGTCATGGATCACATACATGCAAGAATGCACACTATGTTCATAATCCAATAGTTCTAAATTCTATTTCAATCATTGAGACTTTCTTAGAGGATGACAATAGTCGTTTTCACACACTATTAGCATCAAAGCAATTTTCAAGATATTGAAATAATCATAACGAATTTCACCAAAAATAAAAAAAATAATCATAACGAAACATTCCAAGTCTATACCAAATGATTGTATCACACAAACCATGTAAGATGTTACTCGGCAATTTTCACATGATCATCTTTTGACTTTCGTCAAGAATATAAGATGAACTTGGTTGAAGCGAAAGCTTACCAACACATATTTCGAGAAATATGTAAGCGAGTTAATCCAGATCGAAATCTCAAATGTGTATAATCGACAACTATATAGTAATACGACTTTTGTCTCCATATAGGAGATAGAGTAGAAATAGACTTTCCAAGTGATAGATGAGTTTCAGTCTCCACATACCTTTTGTTGATGAAGTTCCACAAGCTCTCCTTAGTAGTTCTTCGTCTTCAATTGATGAACGCCGTGAAGTCTAATGCTCAACTACACAATTATCCTAGTCCGAGACATCACTATAAGTAGACTAGAAATCAAGACTTATAGTTTTGATCACTAACATTGACAAACAATCTTGAGATAGCAACGGTTGCGAGTTTGACCGAGAAATGCTCTAACATCTAGATTATGAACTAGAAAACGATTACAATTCTCTCTTTGTTACGCTCACAATCTCTGAAAACAATGGATCAACCTTAAACTGTTTGCTAAGCTTGCACAAGTATTGTTTCAAGCTTTCTTTAGGTTTTCTGTATCTAGTATATGTCCTTTGCTATTAGACAAAGCCCTCTATTTATAGCCTTCATTCAGCCGTCCAAGGACTTCTATTAGGAATCTATTTCCCAAAATAAGAGTATTGCCTAAAACAAAACTCTTCCCTAACTAGGAATTCTGCCTAAACAAGGATTCCTGCCTAGAATAGGATGTCTCCCTCAACTTAGCTTGAGGTTAACTAAGTTCCACAAAAGAGTACGGATACACCTGTATCATGGGTCCCCCTTTTAAGAACTTGAACTCCTGTGAGAGTTAAAAATGAAGGTTAGGGAACTTGAGAGTCCCTTTCTCCTTGTTAAACCACTTGGCCTTGCTAGGAACTTGACCTTTACATACAATTATAAAAGCTTCTTTCTCTCCTTGTCGTGTTTTAGTCACTCTTCGCTCCAATATGCGGTCTTCCTTCAGTGGTTCCTCTCTATCAAACCATAAGTCTTCTACTCGTGGTAAGATCATAGTGTCGTTGCTGTCATCATCTAGTAATGGTGGTTCAAACAACTTCAAGTATTCGATATTTATAACCGAGTACTTTCCTAGATAAGGTGACAGATCCAGACGAAAGGCATTGTCACCAACCTGATCGAGAATACGAAATGGTCCATACCTCAATGACTTCAATTTCTTACCATCACCCTTCACTCATTCCTTACCTAATTTTAACCATACCAAGTCACCAACACCGAAATTACAAGGCACAAGATGCTTGTCATTCTTTGCTTTGTATTTGGCTTGTGACTTATTTAATTGTGCTTCAACAGTTGCATGAATCTGAGATATCTTCTCCAAGAAATTTTGTTCCTTTTGCCGTTCACTTCCTTCCTTCCCCCCCCCCATTCAGGTGTCACTAGAAAATACTAGATCGAAAGGACTAGGTGGTAAGTAACCGTAACACGTCTCGAAAGGAGATTTTCCCAAAAAACTATGAACTGCTCTATTGAATGAAAATTTTAGATATGGTAAACTCTCATCCCAAGTTTTAGGGTGCTTGGAATTATATCCCGTTAACATGTGAACCATAGTCCTGTTAACCACTTCTGTTTGTCCGTCTGTTTTTTGATGAAAAACTGTACTCTTCTTCAACCTAGTGTCCATCATTTTCCATAAAGAATCCCAAATTTGAGGGAATCGACTATCCATATCAAAAATAATCGAAGTGGGTAACCCAAAATGCTTCCACACATGCTTGAAGAAGAGCTTTGCTGCACCGGCTCCCGTTACTGTCTTTGTACATGGAATTAATGCGATCATCTTGATGAATCGGTCGACCACAACGAACAAGTAATCATAACCAGACTTGGTCTTTGGTAACCCACCAAGAAAATCCATAGAAACACTCTCCCAAGGCCTTGATGGTACTAGTAATGGTAGATATAACCCACGTTTCATGTTTGAAGGTTTAGATGTGCTGCACAACTTACACCCTCTAACCAACTTAGCCACATCATCTTGCATCTTTGGCCAAAAGACATAACGACGAAGTTTAAGAAGAGTTTTATTCATCCCAAAGTGTCCAGCAACTCGGGATGTGTGCGCCTCTCTCAACCATTGTAAACGATCCCCATCTTCTAGAATGCAAAGTAACTGACTTTTGTATAACAATCCATCCCGGAGTTCATACTCGCCTTTCAAACCACTCTTTAAAACTTCTAACACCTTCTTGAAGTCTTTTCTAGATTCATATGACTCTGCATACTCTTGAGGAACAATCGGCTAAATTCTCATAGCCACCATTAATGCTCGGACTGGTGGACGGGACAACATATCTGCCAACTTGTCTGTTACTTCTTTCTTGTACTTAATGATAATGTTGAAAGTCATCAAGTAAGACATCCACTTCATGTGTCGGGCTTGTTGTAGTTTCGTCTATTGATAAGTGCATAATTCATATGATTTTAGTATCCATTCCATACTTGTTTTAACTATTATTCTTGCATATTTTCGTATTATTACTCTCGTTTGCTCTTCTTTTACTCTATTAGGTTAATCATCCAAAAAGGAGCTACAAAATTCTGAAATATCTAGGAAGATAATTATTCCAAGTATCCAAGTTCCCAAGTCCAAGAGAAGTGGAAGAAGTGTGACGAAAAGGAGCAAAACGCTCAAAATCAAGAGAAGGTCCAAAGACTGATCTTAACTCATTCAAATTGAGGATTTGTCATCACCATCTTCAAGATAATTTAAAGATAAAAATAATTCAAAAAGAATGAGGTCATTCCGAGTTCGGACGAAGAAGTTGTGGCCAAAACAAGTTTTTATCGAATATCGAAGATAGTAAAGTATGCAAACGGGTACGCATACTTTAATTCCAAAAATTTCTGCTGGAATTTGAAGTTCGCATACTGTACGCATATACTTTACTTGTAGGAAAACGTGTATTAATACCCTGGAAGGCCTAAGGTCACGTTTGGGGTCATTATTTCATATTTTTGGGTCGGGTTCTTGAACCGAACTAAATACGTGAAGGCCAAGCAATGTAAACCTATAAAAGCAGGTATTAGGTCATGAATGAAACATCATCAAGGGATCACAAAATTGTAAGGCTTGGAGACAAGAAATTGCATACGGATCGAAAGCTAGGGTTTCGGAGCGGTTTTTCAATCGTAACGATATCTCTAAACTTTTTTTATATGTATAACATGGATCCTTCTACATCCATGAGTAGCTAAACACCTATTGATTGGGGATGAATTCTAAGTTGTAAACAAGATTTGAGTTATTATATTAATCTACTTTGAAGTTCTTCATATGATTATCGTTTGTTTATACTATAATGAATATTTATGATTGATTGATAGATTATTTAGGTGGCCAACTAAATTGATTTTTTGATTCAATCTATTGCTAGTATTGAGTTAGGAGATAAGTAATTGTCGAATAACTTGTACACAAGTAGAGAACACAAAACCTTGCAGAGGGATTTTGTGGAGCGATTGTGTGTGTAAACAAAACTAAAAAGTGGACCTTGATCTAAGAGTCTAACTAGTAGGATCAACCTATAAATTCACAAAAGATAAAGCATTCGATTGGATTACACCTTGAGTGGTCTACTACTTGGTGGTTCGTTGAATAGAATCTGGTAGGCGAGAACTTCCGTATCCAGTGATATAAGGAATTTAGGGGATAACACTGATCTAGCTGTCATTCCACTGTTGGTGATAATCTATGATTAACGACGATTAGGAAACTATAATAACTCATTGACGGTTTATTAACGAAGAAGGATTCCTCGATCATATCTCTCTCTATTGATTACAATACAACTTTATTTGCTTTGATTATTTATTTTGTTCACAATCTAAATCAAAACCCCCCTTTGTGACACTTTGAAAACTCATTGCTCTTCGTGGGAACGATCCTTACTTCCATTATATTACCAGTTAATTGTGTGGAAATAATATTATTAATTTGATTGCACTTACGACAACCATCAAATTTTGGCGCCGCTGCCGGGGAGCAGTCGGTAGCTTTAGTTTTTATTTCTTCTAGTTTTATTATTTTTTAGAATTTCTTGTTAGTTTTTAATTACGTTTTCTAGATTTGTGGTTTCAGGTACTTATTCTATGGCACCAAAAAATTGGGATTACCAGAGGTATGGAATTCAAACCCGTAAAGGAACATTGTTACAAGCACATCAACAACCACAACTAGAACCCTCTACAGAAGAGATGGTTAATACATATGACGAGATAGATCCTCCACCTCCTCCTCCTTTGGAGAAGAATCTGTGAGAGTTGACATCTCCATGCTTAGATTCACAACCTCTGTGTATTACAATCACTAATCCAGTGGAGCTGAAGTTGAATGTACTTCATCATTTACCAAAGTTCAAGGGACTTCCAGGTGAAGATCCGAATCGCCATCTCCGAAATTTCAACAGAAGATGACAAGCCTTAGGCAAAGTACCGAAGACAGTGATACGACAATGCTGCAAGCCTTCCAATTCTCTTTAATAGATTCAGCGGAAGAATGGTTGTATTACCTTCCTCCGGGGAGTATTACAACATGGGCAGAGATGAAAAATCTATTTTTAGAGAAGTATTTTCCCTCTTCTAAGGAAGCATCTGTTCGTAAAAAGATTAGTCGTATTCTTCAAATTACTGGGGAGTCTCTATGAATACTGGGATAGGTACAAAAAGTTGGTGGAGAGTTTCCCTCACCACAACATATCTCCAACACTCATCATTCAATATTTCTATGAAGGATTACTTCCAGAGCAACGGAATTTGATTGATGCAGCTGCTGGTGGTTAACTCACTGAGAAGACAATCTCGCAGGCAACTAGTTTGATCGAGAGTATGGCTTCGAATGCTCAACAATTTTACACCAGAAATAACTCAAATGTCAGAAGAGTTAACAATATGGAAGAAACTTCGCAATCAGAGCAACGAATGAACAACATAGAGAAGGTAGTACAAAGGATGGCAGCAGTGATCATTCCTTCATATGAAGATGAAGCCGAGGTAAATGATATATTTCCTAATCAGAGGCCCAGGTATGATCCATATTATAATACTTATAATCTTGGTTGGAAAGATCATCCTAATTTCAGTTATGCTAACTGTTTATGGGTGAAAACTATTTCTGCCGGTTTTGGTAATTTGGGGTGTGTGGATGAGAAATGAGTCTAAACCTTAAACAAATGCACTGCACGGGAGTGCTTGTAGATTCGAGAAATCAATCAGGCAAATCCGACCAAACCAAGAAATGGCCGTCCAGACTTGTTTCGGTCACAAAGTGAAGGAGATGGGGTTGATCTTAGGGAGGGAAGCGAAGAAGGTGTTGAGATTGTGAAGGTGTTGGCTATGTATGACTTGTATCGTAAAGATGAATCGGCTTGCAGGATGTAAGCTATCGGTCCGGTGTTTGAATACGATTGTATCAACACTTGCCTCTCGTTGTCTTGTCTTGCCTCGTTCCCCTTTTTTTGGAAAATAGGGAGGAGAACCTATTTATACAAGTCTTTAAGCCTAACCCTCGTATCTCGTGGGAAGTGGAGAAAGTGGAGTGATGGATACTGGAGTCGTGTGTTGGTGTCACACGACCAGTCTTGCCCACTTTTCCCATCATCACTAACCGTCCATGACTTCCTGACACGTTCTTGCGATGGCGCGTTGTGCGCTGCACGCTGTAAACCGCCAGACCAATACCCCAGTATGTATCCCCGCTTTGTGACATGATTGATGTCTCGAGTGTGTGGATCGTGGGACCCACAAAAAGTAGCATGTAATGCTAGATTAAATAACTAAGTTATTTAGGAAGTCTATACTTGTGAAGTATCGTGTGTATTCTATGCAGGTACTGCATCGAGTATATTCAGCGTGCATGAAGCATCGCTGTTTGAGCGTCTAAAAATAGGCTCATGTCCAGCCTACTTCATGTGATGGTTTGGAGGTTGCGTAAGCAAGTCCTCCCTTGGCCGACCACATGGTGTGGTAGAGTGACGAGTGGTAATCTTCATGAAGCCTCACCGACCAATTAACTCCTGACCGGGCCTGTATAACCAAGCCGGTGAAGTTGGACGGACGAGATGATCTTTGAGACACTCATCTGCGACCCTTAGTGGAATTAGGGTTTTGGAAAGAGGTGCGCATGCACCACTTTTCAGCTTGGTCGAATCCATGCTTGGGACACGATTTTGGCATGGCCGATCGGGCATGCGTGTAGACGGCATGCCGGTTTACATGCCCATACCTCATTGTCCCGTGAAAGTGTGAACTGGGCCGCTCAATTTGTCCGGCAAAGAAGAACGGTCAGGATTGATTTACAACAGAAGTTTGGTGCCGTAAATGCCGCGCGTCATGCCTTCTTCAGGCGCGCGTTTCGGGATGACCAAGCTTGGTCAGTCCCGGCCGATTGGTTCGGCGTGTAGGTGGCAGGCTGGTGTACATGCCTATACCTTACTTCCCATAGGAACGTGATCTAAGCCACTCAATTCGTCCGGCGATGTTAAGCGGCCGAGATCAGTTTGCGATTGGGAAGTGTGACCATGCTAGTTTGGGCGTGCGAATTGGAACGACCAGGCATGGTATGCCTTGGTCGATCGGGTATGGATATAGATGGGTCCACGGTGATCATGTTGATGCTCACCGGACCTGCTCAGTCGACTCCTAAACCCTCCATTCGATCAGGAGAAAACAGACGTTTGCGATCAATGCAAACTCTAATTAGGGTTTTGTCAGCCGTGCGGCATGCCCACTTTGGACGCACGATCTGGAACGACCATCCATGGTTGGTCCTGACCGATCAGTTATGTGTGTAGGCGGGCTTACAGTGAGCGTGTTGACATGCTATGGGCCCTTTGGATCTACATCTACACCCTCCATCTATGCCTGCGAAGATGGATGGTTGAGACTATTTTGCGACACATGTAATGTGCCGCAAACTCTAATTTAGGGTTTTTCGTCTATACTGCTTTGGCTTGGACGGTTTGGCAAGCTATCCCACCCTTTTGGGGAGGCCGACCATGCGGGGCCCGCGTTGAGCTCGGTAGTGAATATTCCAATACCTGCTTGGGGTCATGGATTCGATCTAATCCATCCAACCATGCTTGGTGAAGTTGGATGGTCGTGATCGCTTTCGAGACCGATATGGACAAACCGCATTCAAATATGGTCAATCGGGCTAGTATAACACACCGAGAGATGTATGCTCAATTGGGCTAGTATAACACACCGAGAGTTGCAGCCTGTACGGGTATTTCGTACATGCTTCATTATTAATGCTTGGAGGTTCGTGTTGTTACTCGCTAAGAACAACACTCGGTCGTCATGCCGCACCGATAATGAGCACAGAAATACAAGGCTGGTCATGCATTAATTAATAATGTCAGAAATTCACAGGGTATATGGGATTGTTGCCACATGCTCCAACCTGGATGAATTTCGTGTGTTTAATTCACAGAATACTGGGATTGTTGCCACATGCTCCTTTCTAGGTGAATTAGTAAAGTGAAGAAGTATTCATCACTTATTAATGGCTTTATCTTTTGCAAGATGTTAGCGCATAATTTTGGCTTTTATAATTTTAGCCTTAAATGAAAATCCACCATCAACTAACAAGCAAACTGCAGCTCCTAATCCATATGCAAGACAGGGTGGTTTTCAACAACAGTTTCAACAACCACAACAACATCAAGCACATAATAAAGATTCATCTGTAGAAGATAAGCTCAATAGCATCTTGCAAACTATGCAGCGTTTTGCTTCTTCTACAGAGGGTCTTAAGGAAACAGTACTGAAAAATCAACAAAAGAACGATGCTGCCATTAAAGATTTGCATACTCAGATTGGGCAATTAGAAATGAATATGAATCTTATGAAGGCTCATGCGTCTACAACACTCCCATCACAACCTTTTGTGAATCCAAGAGAGCACGTTAATGCAGTCACTCTAAGAAGTGGGAGACAAACTGAAGAGCCACATCAACAAAAAGAGGTTAGTAACGACATCGAAAACGAAGTAAAAGAGGAAACCGTCCGAAAGGAAAAGTCAACTTCAAACGGCCAACCTAAGGACACGGTTCCCACTTTTACCATACCACCTCCTTTTCCTAGTCGCCTTGGCAAGTCGAAGAAGGAAGCTCAAGACAAGGAGATCATGGACATTTTCAGCAAGATACACATCAACATTCCATTTATTGAGGCCATCAGAACTGTACCCAGGTATGCTAAGGTTTTGAAGGATTTGTGTACAAGAAATGATAGGTTGATTGCTAATGATATTACTCAGGTGGGCGAAAGTGCTACAACTATGTTACTAAAGAAGATGCCTACAAAGTGTGAAGATCCTGGCGGTTTCACGACTCTGCTACCATTGGTAACCGACAATTTGAGCATGCTTTGCTTGATTTGGGTGCTTCCATAAGTGTTATGTCAGCCGATGTTTATGATTATTTGAATCTCGGACCTTTAAAATAGGCAAAGATCACTATTCAATTGGCTAACAAGTACAATATATATCCTAAGGGAGTCGTGGAGGATGTGTTAGTTCAAGTGAATCAGTTAATCTTTCTGGTTGATTTCTACATTGTGGATATGCACAATGGAGATAATTATTCATCTACTTCGTTACTTCTTGGGAGACCATTCATGAAACCTGCAAAGATAAAGATTGATGTTGATAGTGGTGCACTCACTATGGAATTTGATACGGAGATCATACGGTTCAATATTTTTGAAACCATGCGCTATCCTAGTGATGTTCACTCAGCATTCTCCATTGATGTTATTGGTTCGTTGGCGCAACAAATGTTTGATTTGAATAGTGAAGATGAACTTGGAGTTGTGTTACGCAATAGCATTGATTTGGACGTTCACGGGCAGCTGAACCTGGACGTTGACTTAGCCAAAGAGCTAGTGGAGATGTGTGATTTTTTAACAACACTACAAGGAGCAAAAACGGGTAATATTTCTTATATTTCTTTACCCATAACTAATGAGGTTCCTTTACCTTCTATTGTGCAGGCACCGAAACAAGAACTGAAGCCGCTTCCAGACCACCTAAAGTACGCGTACTTGGGTGATAAAGAAGAAATTCCGGTGATCATTGCAAAGAACCTCACCCCAATACAATAAGAACGTCTACTTAGGGTTCTGAAAGAGCACAAAACGGCTATTGGTTGGACAATTGATGATATCAAAGGCATTAGTCCATCCATGTGCATGCATAGAATCCTAATGGAAGATGATTTCAAGCCAGTACGTGATACTCAGCGTAGGCTTAACCCCCCAATGATGGAGGTCGTGAAGAACGAGATCCTCAAATTGCTAAGTGTGGGGGTGATTTACCCAATTTCTGACAGCAAATGGGTTAGCCCGGTACAAGTGGTGCCTAAGAAATTAGGTGTCACTGTTGTTATTAAATCAAGATGATGAACTTGTTCCTACAAGAGTTCAAACAGGATGGAGAGTGTGCATAGACTACAGAAATCTTAATACCGCAACCCGAAAGGATCACTTTCTTTTGCCTTTCATTGATCAGATGTTAGATAGGTTAGCGAGACATTCACATTATTGCTTTTTGGACGGTTATTCTGGGGTACAATCAGATTGTTATTGCACCAGAAGATCAAGAGAAGACTACTTTCACTTGTCCTTTTGGTACATTTTCCTATAGACGGATGCCGTTAGGTCTTTGCAATGCGCCTGCCACTTTTCAGAGGTATATGGTCAGTATATTTTCTGACTATGTGAAACGCATCATTGAGGTATTTATGGATGATTTTAGTGTTTATGGTGATTCATTTGATATTTGTTTACAAAATCTTGAACTTGTGCTTAAAATATGCATAAACACTAATCTTGTTTTAAATTTGGAGAAATGTCACTTTATGGTAAACCATGGCATAGTGCTCGGTCACATTGTTTCCTCTCGAGGGCTCGAAGTTGACAAAGCAAAGATATACTTAATAAGACACTTACAATACCTCACATCGGTGAGGGAGATTCGTTCTTTTCTTAGTCATGCAGGTTTTTACAGGAGGTTTATCAAAGATTTCTCCAAAATCTCAATGCCAATGTGCAAATTATTGCAAAAAGAGGTTATTTTTGACTTCAACAAGGAGTGCAAGGATGCCTTTGATAAATTGAAAGAGTTATTGACAACTGCACCAATTATCAAGTCACCGGATTGGAGTTTATCATTTGAATTAATGTGTGATGCCAAAGATTATGCAAATTGGAGCCGTTTTGGGTCAAAGAGTAGACAAGTCAGTCTCATGTGATTTATTATGCATCTAGGACCCTAAACGATGCACAAATCAACTATTCCACCACCGAGAAAGAATTTTTGGCTATAGTATTTGCACTAGAAAAATTTAGATCCTATTTAGCGGGTTCAAAAGTGGTTTATACTCTGATCATGCAGCACTTAGGTACCTATTAAAGAAAAAAGAAGCTAAGCCAAGGCTGATACGATGGATTCTACTATTGCAAGAATTTGATTATGAAATCAAGAATAAAAGAGGTGTTGAAACTATTGTTGCGGATCATCTTAGTAGACTTGTTGTTTCCGAAGAAGAACTTCCTTTACAAGATCGTTTTCCAGACGAACAACTTTTCTCAATTGAAGATTCAACACCTTGGTACGTGGATATAGTGAACTACTTGGTTACAAGACAAGTACCTAGTACAATGTCTAATCTTCAAGAGCTTAAGCTTAAGAAAATAGCCAAGTAGTATGTGTGGGACGATCCCTACTTGTGGAAATACGGTTCTGATCAAATCATCCGCAGGTGCGTACCTAATTCTGAATTTCAATCTATTCTTACTTTTTGTCAAACTTATGCATGTGGTGGTCACTTTGGTTTTAAACGTACCACTTTCAAAGTACTTGAAAGTGGATTTTATTGGCCTACCCTATTTGAGGATGCATATATTTTTTACAAATCTTGTGATAGATGTCAAAGAATGGGCAATCTAGGTGCTCGAAATCAAATGCCACTCACACCAATTCTTGTTGTTGAAGTATTTGATGTGTGGGGAATTGATTTTATGGGTCCTTTTGTCAATTCTAATGGAAAATTTTATATACTTCTTGTTGTGGATTATGTTTCGAAATGGGTGGAAGCTAAAGCCACCCCTACTAATGATTCTCAAGTTGTTTGTGAGTTTGTGAAGGAATATATTTTTTCCAGACATGGTACACCAAGAGTGGTTATCAGTGACAGAGGCTCACATTTTCAGAAATCCTTCCATGCTTTACTCAAGAAATACAACATAACACACAAGGTTGGTACACCGTATCACCCACAAACTAGTGGGCAAGCCAAAATCTCAAACTGTGAGATTAAATCCATTATTAAGAAAACCGTAAACACTACGCAGAAAGATTGGAGTTATAGGCTTAATGATGCATTATGGGCATATAGAACGGCGTACAAAACACCGATTGGTATGTCTCCATATCGGTTGGTTTATGGAAAAGCTTGTCATCTTCTGGTTGAACTTGAACACAAGACATATTGGGCGATAAAGATGTGCAACATGGATTATGAAAATGCGGGGAAACAAAGGAAGTTACAATTCGATGAGCTAGAGGAGATACGTAATGATGCGTACGAGAGCTCTCGTATCTACGAGGAAAATACAAAACTTTTCCATGACAAGATGATTTCTCGTAAGAGTTTTGTTGTGGGTCAAAAAGTTATTTTATTTTATTCTCGTCTAAAACTATTTCCTGGTAAGCTAAGGTCCAGATGGATTGTGTTAGAGCATTGCTCGGTCGAACTCGTATGCGTTGCTATCTCAAGCATGTTTGTCAATATTAGTGATCAAAACTATAAGTCTTGATTTCTAGTCTACTATACCTAAGTTTCGGACTATGATAGAAAGTGTAGTTGAGCTCAAGAACTCCATGGCAATCATCATACAAGACGAAGGACTACTCAAGGAATTGGTGGAACTTCATTGACTAAAAGGTATGTGGAGACTTGAACTAATCTATCACTCAAAAGTCTATTTACTCTATCTCCTATTTTGAGACTAAAGTCGTTTTGCTATATAGACTTTGATTATACACATTTGCTATTTCGAGCCGAGTTTATCTCGCCTATCCATTTCTCGAAATATGTGTTGGTAAGCTTTCACTTTGGCCAAGTTCATCTTTACCTAGTGACGAAAGTCATGTTATGTTTCAATCACTTTGAAAATTGCTTTGAAGAAAAATGGTTTGTGAATAACAACTATACAACGTCCTCTAAGAATGTTTTAATGATTGAAATGAGAGTTTAGATTATATAACCAATGGTGGATATAAGCATTGTGTGGCAACACATATATGTATAAGTCCTTTTTCCTTGAACCGAAGTTTGCGAACTTTTTTGATCAAGAGAACCGAAATAAGAGCCGTGAACTGGCGGAAGTTCTCGACCCGAGAAATTCTGCTGGAGTTTGAGAACTCCTTCCGGGAACTTAAGTCCGCGAACTAAGTCTGCGAACTTAAGTTGGTTATATCTAAAACTGGTTGTTCTTGAACTCATGTTTATATAAACTAAGGAATGCTTTTACAAACCGTGGCTATAAAGTTCATGAACCGATTCGAGTGAATCAAACCGTTTTTGCTTCGATTGTGTCTTGTGTAGTTACATAAGGTCTAAGCAATTGAACAACTCTCTAACTAGTTCATTTGAGTCATTTGGACTAGTTATGGTGAAGAAGAATATGGTTGATATGAAAGTGCTCATATGGCTAACCATTTGGTTAACTATTGTTGAACCAACAAATGTACAAGTTTGGGTACGGTTACACAAACCTAAAATCGTGCATTTCATTTGTGTGGAACAAGCTAAGTTTTCGATCCAACGGTTGAAAGATATTAGCTTGAATCTAATCAGTTTTTCATCTAACGGTCAATATTGAATGCTTTGTTACCAAGCTAACATTGATTGCAAACCCTGATTTGAAAGACTATATAAGGGAGAACTCTAGCAACTGGGAAACCTAATCCCCACACCTTCCGTGTGATACTAGTTGTATTAGCTATAGTCGATTCTCCTTTAACCTTATGTTTCTTCTTGAAAACCAGGTTAGCGACTTAAAGACTTCATTCGGATTGTGAAGCCAGACCGATACTACTTTCTCGTAGTTGTGTGATCTGATCTTGCTGATTCTATCGTTTTGAGTACAATCGTAACGATTAGCTTGAGATTAATATCTCCGATAGGCAAGATAGAAAAGTAGTCACAAACATCTTCGTCTCATCGTTTGTGATTCCACAATATCTTCTTTCACCGCGTCGATTAAGACTATTGTGAGGTGATAATACTAGGCTGTTCTTCGGTAATATAAGTTCGGGTTATCAATCGGTTCCTGTTCACCTTGATTTATCAAAATACGGAACAAAACTTGTAGGTATTTTTGGGGGAGACAGATTTATCTATTCCATAGACTTTTCTGTGTGATACAGATTTGTTTATTAAAGTCTTCGACTTTGGGTCGTAGCAACTCTTAGTTGTGGGTGAGATCAGCTAAGGGAATCAAGTGCGTAGTATCCTGGGGATCGAGAGACGTAAGGAGCGCAACTGTACCTTGAATCAAAGTGAGATTGATTGGGGTTCAACTACAGTCCAGACCGAAGTTAGTTTGTAGTAGGCTAGTGTCTGTAGCGGCTTAATACAGTGTGGTGTTCAATCTGGACTAGGTCCCGGGGTTTTTCTGCATTTGCGGTTTCCTCGTTAACAAAATTCTGGTGTCTGTGTTATTTCTATCCACATTATATTTTGTTATATAATTGAAATATCACAGGTTGTGCGTTGAATCAATCAATTGGAAATCCGACCTTTGGTTGTTGATTGGAAATTGATTGATCCTTGAACATTGGTCTTTGGTACCGTTCAAGTGATTTCTCTTGTATTCAATTAGACTCGCAGATTTCTATTTGCTTGAGAAAGAATTGAATCAAGAAAGAGAGATAAAACTCTTTGATATACTTTATTAAGATTGAGTCTAGTTGATTCTCTTGAAAGTATATTGGAGTTTGTCCATACAGATTGCTAAGCGAAATATTGGGTGTGGTTGTTGTACCCCCGCTTTTTTAGATTGGACCGTATGTTGTTACTAATGTTTATTCTCATGGCGCAGTTGAAATTTCTAGTCTTAGAGATGGAACAAATTTGAAGGTGAACGGTCATAGATTGAAGCCATATTATGAAAGCATTGCTTATGTGGATATGTATGTGCAAGGATTTCATGATTATCTCCCTCTGGAGGAGTAATTGAAGGAATGCCAAGTCGGGCTGAGGACATTAAACAAAGCGCTACAAGGGAGGCAACCCATCGGTTTTGTATCTCTATCCATTTTGTTTTTAATTTTCTTATTTTTTCATATCATATCTTGCATTCCCATCTTAGATTTTACAAGTCCTATATCTATAATGAAAGTTTTGACGAATTCTCGTCAGAAAATTCTGACTGCGCACTTGTCACGAAAATATCTCTCGAGACTTCATACAGAGTCCGATTTGAGTGGTTGACCCAAAATTTTAAAGAAGACAGACCCACCTTTCTTTTCCAAAAAGAAAATCTGAATTCGGAGTCTGTTAAGTTGGAGCGATAGTCCTGGACATTTGAGTTTCGGTATTTTTACAGAACTTTTTCAGATTGCATGTCTGTCAGTCCGGAGGCCATAAAAGTCAGACCATTTATCGAAACACTGTACCCTTTTGACATCTTATAGAAAAGACGTAGGCGAAAAACTTTCGTTTAGGATGTTTTTCCTAGTTCCCTACCCATTTGTACAGTTTTCAAGTTTTTCAGGGCTGTTATGTCAGAAATCAGAATTTTCGGTTTTGAACATTGAGGACAATGTTGAGTGTAAGTGTGGGGGAGTAGTTAAGCATATTTGGCTTGCATATAAAATGAAAAAAATAAAAAAAATAATACTATTTGATTTCTTGCATTCTTGAGACTTCATTTTTTGGAGTTAATTATGAGCTATTTAGGATGACACTCTAAACCTTTTAAGGTTGAAACAGTTCTTACAGTTATAGATTGAGTTCCACTTTATCGTTCTAAAATCTTTAAATATATACGTTCATAATCGAGTGCGAAACTAAGCTATGGTAGTTGTTTGAAAGATTTATCCTCGCAATTAATCATTACTGAATCACTTTCTTTTTATTTTTGATGTTTCTCTAAAGTGATTTGGTGGGATCCTAATACTGGCGTGGATGTTGTAGCAAGGTAATCATTGGTTGAGTATATAAGCCCCATAAGACAATTGTCTTGCACTCATAAAGAGTGAGCCAATTCAAAAAAAAAAAAAAAAAAAAAAAAAACATATATATATAGGCTCCTCTTCATTTATCGACACTAATAAATGATAAGTCCGGAATTGCGGACTAATCATAGTCGATGAAAACAAAAACCATTTCATCATTATATAGCAAGTCAAAAAGACTATTGATGAGGTTCTTGACACTTTGATAGCAGTGTGTGTGAAACGTTGTCCCTATCTCCGTCGCCTAAACAAGCGTGGAATGCAGGATCCAAGGCAACTATCACATACTTGCTGAAAAGAAACACGCGCTTAGAGTATCTAATCATGTGGTCGAGTTAAATGGGTGCTTCTCTCAACTATTGTGCTATAAATAAGAATCCTTTGACGACATTCATACAAGTATTCTGGGTAACATCTTTCACCTAAGTCAACATTTGCACACTTCACTTTTCTATTTTCATTTTCTTATCTATCCATGTGATTTTAGTATGCGAGTGTTGTGATAAACATTGCAACAAGTAAAATGACTATCTTAGTAGAGTTTTGCAAGCAAGTTGAATGTCACACGTAAGTAATTGCTTGTGTGTGATGATTGGAATGTATGTGGGATGTTTGTAGCTAATGAACTTATGCAAGCTAATTATTTGGCTTTCTACTTTGTGTCAATTATTAGTGGTTCTTCCAAGGCGAGAGATTGGAGTATCTTTTGTAGGTATACCTCTTGTAAACCCTCACGAGACTATAACTCGTCCACTAGGGACACCTAGAGGTTTAAAGGCTTGTTATACATGCTAAGTGTAACCGTTTTCTCAACGACATGGAGTTGTTATATTTAGGATTAGTTTTATTTAGTTTGCTCGAGGACTAGCAAAATATAAGTGTGGGGGAATTTGATAAGTGCATAATTCATATGATTTTAGTATCCATTCCATACTTGTTTTAGCTATTATTCATGCATATTTTCGTATTATTACTCTTGTTTGCTCTTATTTGCCTCTATTAGGTGAATCATCCAAAAAGGAGCTACAAAGTGCTTAAAATATTTAGGAATAGAAGTATTCCAAGTATACAAGTGCCCAAGTCCAAGAGAAGTGGAAGAAGTGCGACGAAAAGGAGCAAAACACTCAAAATCAAGAGAATGGCCAAAGACTGATCTTAACTCATTCAAATTAAGTATTTCTCATCACCATCTTGAAAATAATTAAAATATAAGAAGAATGCAAAAAGAATGAGGTCATTCCGAGTTCGGTCGAAGAAGTTGTGGCCAAAATAAGTTTTTATCGAATACCGAAGACAGTAAAGTATGCAAACGGGTACGCATACTTTAATTCCGAAAATTTCTGCTGGAATTTGAAGTTCGCATACTATACGCATACTTTTACTAGTAGGAAAACGTGTATTAATACCTTGGAAGGCCTAAGGTCACGTTTGGGGTCTTTATTTCATATTTTTGGGTCGGGTTCTTGAACCGAACTAAATACGTGAAGGCCAAGCAATGTAAACCTATAAAAGGAGGTATTAGGTCATGAATGAAACATCATCAAGGGATCACGAAATTGTAAGGCTTGGAGAGAAGAAATCACACACTGATCGAAAGCTAGGGTTTCAGAGCGGTTCTTTAATCGTAACGATATCTCTAAACTTTTCTCATATGTATAACATGGATGCTTCTACATCCATGAGTAGCTAAACACCTATTGATTGAGGATGAATTCTAAGTTGTAAACAAGATTTGAGTTATTATATTAATCTACTTTGAAGTTCTTCATATGATTATCGTTTGTTTATACTATAATGAATATTTATGATTGATTGATTGATTGTTTGTCCAACTAAATTGATTTGTTGATTCAATCTATTGCTAATATTGAGTTAGGAGATAAAGTAATCGTCGAATAACTTGTACACAAGTAGAGAACACAAAACCTTGCAGAGGGATTATGTGGGGAGATTGTGTGTATAAACAACACTAAAAAGTGGACCTTGATCTAAGAGTCTAACTAGTAGGATCAACCTATAAATTCACAAAAGATAAAGCATTCGATTGGATTACACATTGAGTAATCTACTACTTGGTGGTTCGTTGAATAAAATCTGGTAGGCGAGAACTTCTGTATCCAGTGATATAAGGAATTTAGGGGATAGAACTGATCTAGCTGTTATTCCACGGTTGGTGATAATCTATGATTAACGACGAGTAGGCAACTATAATAACTCATTGACGGTTTATTAACGAAGAAGGATTTCTCGATCATATCTCTCTATTGATTACAATACAACTTTATTTGCTTTGATTATTTATTTTGTTCACAATCTAAATCAAAACCCCCCTTTGTGACACTTTGACAACTAAAACTCACTGCTCTTCGTGGGAACGATCCTTACTTCCATTATATTACCAGTTAATTGTGTGGAAATAAGATTATTAATTTGATTGCACTTACGACATCCATCATCTGTGCGTGTAGATACTCCAATGGTTTGTGATCTGAATGTACCACTACTTCTTTACCTAAGAGATACACTCGCCAATGCTTGATACATTGATATAAAGCATAAAATTCTTTGTCATAAGGTGCATAGTTCTTTATAGCACCTGAAAATAATTCTGAATGGTACTCCACAGGTTTACCATCCTGTAACAACACTCCTCCCATTGCATAGTTAGAAGCGTCAGTATCAACTTCAAAAGTACGATGTAAGTTAGGCAATGCCAACACCGGTGCTTCTGAAATCTTCCTTTTTAGTAACTGAAAAGCGTCTTCATGGGTTTGTTTCCATTCAAACTTTGCCTTAGCTCCCGTCAAACCATGTAATGGTCCTGCAATAGTCGAAAAATGCCGGATAAACTTACGCAAGTATGTACAAGCCCCTAAGAAACTCCTGATTTCAGTTACAGTACTAGTTCTAGGCCACTTAGTGATTACTTCAACCTTGCTTGGATCAACCTTCCGTTGTCCACCACCAACAATGAATCCGAGATACACAAACTCTTCCTTCCCAAACTCACACTTCTTTATGTTCAACTTTATCTGGCCTTCGCTTAACACTTTAAACACCTTCTCAACGTGAACGAGATTCTCCTCCCAAGTTCTGCTGTATACTAGGATTTCATCCAAGTAGACAACCACAAAATCTTTTATAAAAGGTCGTAAAAAATCATTCATCAAATGCATAAACGTCGCTGGAGCATTACACAAACCAAAAGGAATCACCAACCACTCGAAACAAGCCTTGTTTGGTTTTGAAAGCAGTCTTCCATATATCATCTTCTCGAACTCTCATATGGTGATATCCGGATTTGAAATCTAACTTTGTAAAGAATCGAGATTTTTCCAACTAATCCATCATGTCATCTATCCTAGGTAGAGGGTAATGATTCTTGATAGTGATCTTGTTCAATGCTCTATAATCAGTACACATACGCCAGCCTCCATATTTCTTTGACACCAACAACACTACTGATCCACAAGGTAAAGCACTTGGCATTATCATTCCTAATTCTATAAGTTCCTTGACTTGTTTCTTGATCTCATTAGATTCATCTACGGTCGTGCGATAAAGATATACATTAGGAAAAGAACTCTCTCCAGTCAACATAATTTCATGCTCCACACTCCTCTTTGGCGGTAACCCCGTGAGATCAGAAAATAAATCTTTGTACTTCAACCTTTCTAGGTGAAAAAGCGGGGGTCTAACAACCACACCCAATATTTCGCTTAGCAATCTGTATGGACAAACTCCAATATACTTTCTATAGAATCAACTAGACATTCAGACTCAATCTAGATAAAAAATTATATCAAAGAGTTTATATCTCAATCTCTCGATTTGATCTTTACTCAAGCAAATAGAAATCTGTGAGTCTTTATATTGGAGTCTTTAACTTGGATGGTACCAAAGACCAATATCCAAGTGTCAATCAATTTCAATCAACAACCAAAGGTCGGATTTCCAATTGATTGATTCAAACGCACAACCTGTGATATTTCAATTATATAACAAAATATAATGCGGAATAGAAATAACACAGACACCAGAATTTTGTTAACGAGGAAACCGCAAATGCAGAAAAACCCTGGGACCTAGTCCAGATTGAACACACATTGTATTAAAATTCAGTAAACCTGCCTTGATTGGGGTATACCCAAATTATAACCTGCCTTGATTGGGGTATACAACACATATTATCATATTATAACCTGCCTTGATTGGGGTATACATAATGAGACAAAATTCAGGTCATTTTGAAGTAAAAGAGGCCACCCCTTAACCATGTTTTTTCTAAATGGCTAACATACCTGTTTGTACCATAACCAAAAATGCCACATAATGGGCCCAGTTGGAGCTTGAATCATCTTTTGGCCCTCATCCAAGCCCTCTAACTACCAACCGAAGCATCCACCACCGCCCGTATTACAATGACCTAAAGTCAACACTCGGTCAAAGTCAAAGTCGACCATTGGTCAACTGTCAAAGTCAGGTTGCTCGTCGCACCTCCAGCCAAATACTCATCCGCACTGCCAACCAATTCCCAGCCAAGTTATCTGCCTCACTGCCATCCAGTTTCTAGCCATGCTGCCAGATGTGCTGCCAGCCAGTCTTTACCCATGCAGTCAGCTATTTCGCCAGCCAGTGTCCACCAATACTGCCAGCCATCATTCATGCATAATTTATTCAAAGAAGCATGCAAACAGTTTCATGCAGAATTGAAGATGAAGGCATGCAGAGTTAATTCCAGCATGTCATGCAGAATTTAAGATGGAGCCATGCAATATTTATTCTAGCAGTTTCATACATGCAACAATAATTTCAGCAGTTTCATGCGGAATTGAAGAGGGAGGCATGGTAGGCTGGGAAAAGTGTCTCGCCTACGTGTTAAACTGCAAGTGCACAGTGCCTGTTGGAGGCAGGGACAAGTACAGGTCGATCCTCAGGGAAATGGGGTTGCTGTGTAGTTGATCTTAAGCTTTACTAACTGATTTCTATATGAGTAACACAAATATGAGTTTGGTTGTCGATACGACAATTTGGAATTGTGACAGTGCTTCTAAGATAGCAATTATAGATTGTAAACAGGTTGTTGAATTACTAGGATGGTTGATTCCACCACCTGAACCTAAGCTAAGGCAATATCTAGTCGATTTATGCTCTTGATTCCTTTCAGGGAAGGATAAAATGGAATGTGTATTATCTATTCTTGCTAACTCACCCCTAGTATTACATGTCTTCTTATACAGTACATCTAATCATAGGTTAATTAATCTCAACTAGGTAATTCACTCTTCCTAAGACATTAAAACACACCAAGAACACAAAATTGAACAAGAATTAACTCATCATGGGATTAAGGGTTTCCTCTACACCCTAGTAAGGTGAATTAGAACATCATGCAAGCAGAATTAAAATTCAATTACAAAATAAAAACCCTAAAATTGACTCCATTCTCTCTCATGAAGAACACTCCAATATATACCTCACAATCACTCGAACTCGCAATTAAACAAAGACCCAAACCTCTTTCCTCATTTAATTCGTCTCTGACTCCATTGATTTGATGTTGGAGAAAACCCTAGCTCCAACTATCTCTAACCTAGCTTCTTGGGTATGGAGAAGCTATGATAGAGATACTTTGAGATAGAGTGGCGGAGCAGGCGGCTACTGGTGCTGTTGGTGTTGGTGTCAGGGTAAGGAGATGGTGGAGGTGGTGAGGTGGTCTGCAACTGGTATGGTCGGGGGAAGAGAATGGGTTTTCTCTGATTTTTGTCGGGGGATAAGAAAGAGAAGATGAAGATGAGAAATGGGGAGGGGCATGTTTGGTTCGATGGGTGTAGGTGTAGGCGTCTTGGGTGTGAGGCGGGAGCAGCAAGAGATGATGTGAGGGATGCAGCGACCGTTGGATGCGTAAGGGGCAGATCTGGCGGCTCAGGATAGGATGGACTTGGATCCGGGTTATGGGCCGGGTCTTGGATTGCTCAAGCCCATGTCTTGTAGATGGGTTGCTACTTGTTGGGTTGCAACTGATGCGCGCGGGCTTTGGCTTTCGCTCCATAGACGCTCGTCTCCAATTTTTCGCTCTTTTGGCTCCTCAATTTCTCCGAGCTTTATTTACTACCTAAAAACACAAAATTAATTAGTACAAATATTTATTCTTGAAAACAAAGAAAATACAGAATCTGGGATAATATCTGATTTCTGAGCACAAACGATGAGTTAAATGCCAATAAATAGATGTACAAATATGCACTATTTGGCACTCATCAAATACCCCCCAACCTGAATTTTACTTGTCCTCAAGTGAAACAGAAATTAAGAAATCCTAACTATACCACTATCGCTGGTCTCTCAAATGCATTTAGCGTATGCACTAAGCCTTTAAACCCCTAGGCGTCCCTAGTGGACGAGTTGTAGTCTCGTGAGGGTTTACCAGAGGTGTACCCACAAAACCTTCTCCAACTTCGTGAGTGTAAAAGAGTCTCAAGCATCCAAGGAGATATGAGGATATAGAGTTTCGCATGCTAGTAACACGGTTAGAACTACCAAAGAACGCATTCTCATCCTTAAGAGTTGAGCGAGAAATAACCATACCATATGAAAGAATTCGGATTCGATAGTGATCACAAGCCTCGACTTCTGCCTCACCAATAAGGTTTTATGATAATTGCACTCAAAAAGACCGCTTTTTAAGTCTCTCATGTGTGCAGGCAGGAGTAAAGAGAGAAATCCTGCACACGTTGATGGTGAGAAGGATAACCTTCCGAAATAATTTCGGGAGACTCCACAGAGTTGTGGACAAAAAGAATCTTTTTCTGATGATCTCTAAGAAAGGAAATCAACCATTAGCAAGGATGGGAGTACTCACTTACCTTCTCACCCGATCGGCAATTAATATCACTCTCTCCTAGCATTCATAGAAACGTCTTCAATCTTCGGTCTTCAACTGCTGATGATGAACTTCTGAACTTCACAAAAACTTGACAAACACTTTTTTTTTTTTTTTTAGATTAACTTGAAATGAAAATAACAATAAAACTCAATCTTCCACACTTGTATTGTCTTGATTTCACAAACTTCATTAATTCTCATCCTATTTTCTTTTCTTTGCATTGTTGCATGTAAACCTTGGACTATTTTTCTTCAAATATTCTGATGATGCTCTGCTTGCTGGCGACAATGTGTTTCTATGAATCTGTTGATATTGTTGAGAGGGAGAGAGTGATGCTAACTGCAAATCGAACTACAAGAAGGAGTTTTCATCTTTAAACGTCACCCTCATGATTGACGAAATTAGCACTCAAGAGATCAAAAATAGTGCTGAAAGTGGTGCGAAGTTGGTAGCTCACCATTCCTACCCTAATTGACGTACGGTGACACACACTCTCTAATGCATTTTTTAGAAAGTCACAAAAATTGAAGGTCGGTGCCTCGTTTGATGTAAAAATGGGTAGTCTCCACTATGGGTGATCACAATTCTACTACCGAATATCTAATCATCACCTAATTCGCCCTTGATAGGTGTAGAATACACCTAATTTACTATCTAGTAGTTTATGCTTTCTTTGCTATTTTTCTTGTAAATTATGTATTTTACGCTTGTTTTGAGTTTTATAGCTACTTTGGAGTCGCACGGAGGAAAGAAGAAGAAATCACCCTATTTGAGCTAAAAGGGCAAAATTGTCATTTCACAAAGCGAACACTATCTGGAGCCCAGTCATTGTTAAGGGGCACCTCTGTTTTGGAGAATTATTAAAGACAGCCTAGCTGTGGTTAAGGGGAGGCCAATAGGCTAGCCCTTATCGTAGTAACCAATTATTATGGAGCACCAAATTTGGGTGTATTTTAAGCGATGGGGTGTACCATCCACACCTTCACTCCTAAAATCGAGAGATCATATCTCTCGTTTATTCCGAATCAAGAAAAAAAAGAAGCAAAATAGGGTTTGGATCGTATTTGGGTTTCGAGAAGATGGTGATTATGTTGTTTGGAAAGAATCGATGGTGTTGAATTCAAAGGAAGATCATTGACAGTTTGTATTTCAAATTCGATGTTGAATCGAAGGAATATGAACAACAGCTACTCGAGTAATTGGTAGAAGGGATATGAAGCTGAGACGCAGAGTTAGAGATCGAGGGATTCAGTGAAACAGAGCTGCGTCTGTGGTCATGATACAAAGAAGAAGTTAGGGTTCGATCTGGTGAGGAATGGGCGAGATTCAGATAAAGAGATTCAGATAAAGAGATGAAGATGAATCGGAGATGAGGATTGAATCGGATGAAATGGGTCTCGTAATGGTGGTAGTCTCTGATGTGAAGCTCGGGAGATAGGGTTTTGTGAATCGAGAAGAATGAAGATCGTAAAGGGGTTCTCATGAGTTTTGGAGTCATTCTTTGTTGAACTCGTGAGGGTGGAAGCCTCGATGCTACATTGGTACTGAATTGAAGCCATCTCGGCAATTGGGTATGAGTCAAGCTTGAAATGGTTGATACTAGATGAATGTTAGGATTGTACAAGAAATGGAGCTAAGAACGGCCGGAATTTGGCCCGAAGTCCCAGTAATTAAACAACTCTACGGATTTTTATTCTCAAGCGAGTCAACTCTAAGCCACGGTTCAACTCGATTCAAATTCAAGGACTCAAGAAATTAAGACGAATTAG
>JAJJWW010004712.1:0-149762 GCA_023531295.1 Papaver armeniacum | reverse complement strand
GGGTGTTCTCTTGTTATTTTTTCTCTTGTTTGGAAATAGGGCGGAGAACCTATTTATACAAGTCATTGAGTCTTATTCACGTCTCTCGTGGGAAGTGGAGGAAGTGGAGTGATGGAGTAGTGGAGTTGTGCGTTGGTGATACACGACCAGCCTTGCCCACTTCTCCTCTGTTCATCTCTAACCGTCCATGACTTCCTAACACGTTCTTGTGATGGCGCGTTGCACGCTGCACGCTGTAAACCGCCAGACCAATACCCCAGTATGTATCCCCCTAGTTTGTGACATGATTGATGTCTGGAATTTGTGGATCGTGGATCCACGAAAGATAGCATGTAATCTTTGAATTGAATAACTGCATTATTCAGGAAGTCGATACTTGTGAAGTATCGTGTGTATTTTATGCAGTACTGCATCATGGTGTGGTAAAGTGATGGGTAATGACACCTTACTAACCAATTAACTCCCTACCAGGGCTGTATAACCAAGCTGGTGAAGTTGGACGGATGAGATGATCTTTGAGACCCTCATCTGCGACCGTTGATGGAATCAGGGTTTTGAAGAGGTGCGCAGGCATCACTCTTCAGCTTGGTCGAAACCAAGCATGGGATACAACTTTGGCCTAACCGACCATACATGCGTGTAGATGGCATGATGGTGTAGGCGCCTATACCCCATTACCTCATGAAAGTATGATCTGGGTCACTCAATTCATCCTAGGTGAAATCGAGTGGTCGAGATCGATTTGCGACAAAAAACTAGTGCCGCAAGGGCCGCACGTCACGCCCTCTTCGAAGCGCACGTTCCAAGACGACCAATCTTGGTCGGTCTTGGCCGGTTGGCCTGGTGTGAAGGTGGTAGGCTGATGTCCATGCCTATACCTGAATATCCCATGAAAACGTGATCTGAGCCATCCAAATCGTCCGGCGAAGTTGAGTGGTCGAGATCAGTTTGCGGTTTGGGAGGTGTGACCACGCTAGTTTGAGCGTGCGTTTTGGATTAGCCAGGCATGATATGCCTTGGCCGATTGGGTTAGGGAATAGATGGGTCCACGGTGGTCATGCTTTGGTATGGCCGGACTGCTTAATCTAATCTTGGACCCTCCATTCATGCCGGAGAAGATGGACGCTCGTGATGCTCAAAACCCTAATTTTGGGTTTCAAAGCCGTGCGTCTTCTCTTGTTTGGGCGACGATTTTGTCATGACCAAACATGGTTGGTTTTGACCGATTGGTCAAGTGTGTAGGCGGGCCCACGGTGATCGTGATGACATGCTCTGGGCCCTTTGAATCTACATCTACACCCTCAATCTATACCTGCGAAGATGGATGGTTGAGGCTGTTTTGCGACACATATAATATGCCGCAAACCCTAATTTAGGGTTTTCCGTCCATAATGCTTGGTATGAACATTTTTGGCAAGCTAGGCCAATGGCCGATCGTGCGGGTTCCGCATTGGTTCGGCGATGGATATTCCATACCGCTTGGGGGTGATGGAATTGATCCGGGTCATCCAATCATGCTTATGGAGTTGGATGATCTGCGATCATATCCGGACCGATATGGTCAATCCGGATGCTCAATCGGGCTAGTATAACACACCGAGAGGGGCTCAATCGGGCTAGTATAACACACCGAGAGTCGGCACATGCGGGTATTTCGTACATGGTTTCATTATAGTGCTTGGAGGTTCGTGTTACTCTGTAAGAGTAACACTCAGTCGTCATGCCACACTGATAATGAGTATTGGAAATACAAGGATGATTAGAAATTCACAGGATGGGATTGTTGCCACATGCTCCAACCTGGAGGAATTTCATGTATTCACAGAATGGGATTGTTGCCACATGCTCCATTCTTGGTGAATTAAGTGAGGGATTATCCAACACTTATTAATGGCTTTATCTTTTACAAGATGTCAACGCATAATGTTTTTCGGTTTTTAACAATTTTAACCTTAAATGAAAATCCACCATCAACATTAAGTCCCCTGCCTAGCACATAATGGTTACACTATTGTGGGGTAGGCATGAGATGGTGACATACATATGTGAGAAAGATATGATAAAGGAAGTTTACCGGAAGAGTATTGACCGACCGCTAGTTGTCCATGCCGTTGCGCTTGTATGGAACCCTTTGGTGGGACCGGTTTCCTTCTTTGGGTATTTGAATCAAAACAGGAAACCAAACAAAAGAGGAATCCTTGTTCTATTGGGATTCTTCTTATTCTTGTCTATCTATAAAAGAAAACAAACCTCCTTTTCTTTTCTCACGAGTTTTCTCTTTTTTTGACAGCTCCCGTCCGGGTCTTCACTGCCGTCGCCGACCGCCGCCGTCCGCAGGAGCTCGTTGCCGCCGTCCGTCCAAGGTAGGTTTCGGTCTTTTTTTTTTTTTTTTTTTGAAAAGGTAAAACCCTAGTTTGCTAGGTAAACACCCTTTGTGAGATGTGCATATGCTTAATTTTTTCCACCGAGGTTGATACGCCAATATTTTCTAGAATTGCTCAGTAAAACAACCCGTGAATCCATGATCATGTCATTTTTCGCTTCTTTCCACCATTGCATGCAAAACCTAGCTTTTAGGTTGTATCTTGAAAAAAAAACCTTGACTTGAATCTCGTAGACACGATTCCCATGAATAAAGAAAAATCGTGTTATGATGTGTGCGGATGAACGCGGGCCCGCCGTGTATACTTGATTGAACGTGGGTCTCTCCCACATATGCTTGACTGAAAGTCGACTTTGTATTAGTCTTGCGCCCGGGCTGAAACTTGAGTAATACCGAGCTTGAAATTTATACCGGACTTGAAATCAACACCAGACTGAAACTTGTACCAGACTTGACACCAATACCAGACTTGAAACTTGTACCGGACTTGAAACCAATACCAGACTTGAAACTTGTACCGGACTTGAAACCAATACCAGACTTGAAATTTGCACCGGACTTGAAACCAATACCAGACTTGAAATGATACTGGTGCTTGGACCCAATCCCAGCCTTTGTGTATTTCAACGTGGGTTGTGTCTTGTCATGCGTGACTACATGCCCATGCGTTTTTTCATACAAGTTCTAACTCATGTCTTTTATTTTATTGTGGAATGAAGAAAAGAATTCCTGTTGAGATGTCTTCTGGAGATAATGCTGGTGCCAAGCCAGGAAGTGTTGACGGCTTCAAAGATATGCCGAACATCGATGATGAGTTGTTTACCTCGCCTTTTCCAAATATTAGAAGACATCCTTCTCATAAGATAGTCCTGCTTTCCGATTCAGAAAATATGGATGCTGATCCATTTTCTTCTTCAGCACTTGTGATGAGATTTTGTCTCCCGAGAAACGAATATCCGCCTTCCCCTATTGACTTCAAGATTTGTCATACTCCACTGGGTTCTTATGAAGGATGGATGAGACGCATGTTGAGTAATAAGGACATTAAAGATAATTTGACCAAAGCGCAAATCCTCAATGCGGTCATGGCATCTGTTGCTCTTGAAATTAAGAAAGACGCTGCGGGTTTGATTACCTTCATCTCTCGGTGGCACATTTCTACTCATACAGCCATATCTAGATGGGGAGAGATGACTATTACTCTGGAGAGTGTAGCTGCATTAATGAACCCGCATGTTCTTTGGAAGTCTTTCTTACGATCTCTCGATACGGAGCAACGTAACTATGATGCTATACTTCAAAAGGTGGCGAGATTCGACCGGTCTGGACAAGGAGGAGAAAAAGATACGAGATGCTTTTACACCTGGTGGGTGTCGGAGTGGTCTCCCGCAGACCCGAGCCGAATCAAGAGTTGGAAAATGAGCTCGGCGTGATTGCGTTCTGTCTTTATGGCTATCCGAGAGATATATTCGACGACGGTTCGGAAAGAAGACCATTAGAGGTGACCTCGTTAAAATCGCTATAAAGCTGGCAAAAGGTAAAGTTCTTCCCATGGGTGCCTTGTTCCTTGGATCGCTGTATTCTCATCTGGACGCCTTAGCAATGGACATGCATGTTTCTAACGGGTACAAGAAGGTGGAATCGCACGTTCACTTCGCTTTTCTTCAGGCATTCTTATAGGAACACTTCAAAATCTATGCTCCTTCCCCTGCAAATTTGCTCACCAACTTGTATGGTGGCTCGAGAATACTCCGCTGGAATAAGAGGCGTCCCAGAGTCGGCGCGAGACTTGTGGACATATTTGACAATGTGTCTTCTGTAGATTTTTGTCCGTGGGGGCCGATCCACCCTTCCATTGTTCAGCCAAAGACTTTTGCTATTGCTTCTGATGGTCCTGATGTTGTGTTGCGTACTGATGTTAAGACTATGAGACTTGGGGAAATTGTTTACCTGCATTTTGCATCCCGAGGATATGTCCCCTTTTTATTCAACGAAGAATTTACTTGTGACTCAGTACAATATTGGCAGGCGGCTCGTCAAATGGGATTTGATCGGGGTGTCCCATTTATCCGTCCACCGGGGGTTCCAAAAGAATTCCTCCGGATATTCTTAACGCCGACGCGTTTTCGAGCAGGTGAGCCTTCCCTTATGGCCTATCGGGAGAAACCCGGTGTGTAACCGATAAGTACAAGGAATTTTGGAAGAGGCAATTGTTGATTTTCCAGAATTCTCGGAGAGTATTGTGACAGTTCTCGTGGTGAGCCATCTTCGACGTTTTGAAGGAGAATTTCCGGTTGAGGCGCTCCCGGTAAGCGGACCGGCTGGGATTGCAGTCCCCAAGCGGGAGAGAGATCTAAGAGGCGGCACGTGGTCCTAAGTGATCCTTAACTCCTCCAATATGCAGGTAGTTAAATCTCTTTCCGTTGGTTCCTTTATTTCTCCAGAGTAAATTCTTCTAAAAGTATTCATTGCTTGAAATCAGGGAATTCCGGAAGAGAATGTCTTCACAAGGTTGGCGCGTATTCAGAATGAGAAGGCTGGTAATGTTGGCCTTCATGTTGAGAAGTCTGGTGGTACTGATCTTCATGCTGAGAAGTATGGAGAAACTGATCTTCATGTTGAGAAGTCTGGAGAAACTGCTCCTCATGCTGAGAAGTCTGGAGAAACCGCTCCTTTTTCCGACCATGACAGAGATGATGCAAGCTCGGTTGGACAAGCCGCCTCCCTGAGTGATCTTGTTGACGGGGTCGTGATGAAAATTAGCGCCCAAAGCGAAGTAGATATCGGGAGGCATGTAAGAGAGGCAACATCTGTTATAGTTGAAGTTGCTCCCCTTGAAGAACATTCTGAGCAGGTTTCGGCCAATAAAGCTGTCGTGGTGACTCCTTCTGAAAGGTCTCTTGTAACTGACAAGGTTCCTGTGACTGGTGAAGTATTGGTAGCACAGCCTGGAGCTTTGTTTGATCCTCCATTCATTGTTCCTTATCCAGGTCATGTGTTGGTTGGAGGATTCGGCGTGCTTGGTTCGGTTCAAGGAGTTGTACACGGCAATATGGGAGAAACACGGTCACATTGCTACCACTACGAAGCTCAAAAGTCGTCTTGCATTGGTCAACCGCGTTCAGGAGGCTTTATTTTCTATTCATGGGATGAGCGTCGCGACTGGTCGAAACGATTTCGAGGAGATGATTGAAGACCTGGAAGTGCCATCGAGATGTGTTTGTGCGATCGACTTCAATGCTCCTTGGTTCCTCAAAAGGTTCTCCGAGATTCAGGAGCTCCAGAAATTACAAGGTGAAGCCCCTTCTGCAGAATGTGTTACTCGCCAAGAATAAGAGGTTGAAAAGTTGTCTGAGGAGTTGAAGCTGAAGCAAGTTGTACTTCAAAGGATGAAAGTCGCTCTTGCCCAGAAGGATGAGTTGTTGCTGAAGGACTTTCCTTGAAGGATTCGTGCTATATACTTATCTCTTCTTTTAGATGCTTTTCTTTTTGAGTGATAGTGAGGATTTCCTTTCGTAATTTGACTTCCGGTTTTGAATTAATAGGTAATTGAATTGGTATATTGAGATAGTTTTTGTGAATAACTTTTTCTGAAAGAGGTTATTTTAAATGGAATTTGCATCTTGGTCATGAATGATTGCATATATCATATGAAATTGCAAATGTCTTGTAAGAGGGAGGTATGAAGGGAAATAAATATGGCGTTTGACCACTGAGCCTCTTTCTCCACGTACGGGATGTTAAGTCCCAGTGAATTCTAAAACTATCCTTCTTGTAAAATTGTTGAGTAAAACTTACTTACTTTTGAAGCCTCACTTGCACCGAACCGGAGTAGCTTTTCTAAGAAAATCCTCCGCACCGATCTCTCAGAGCTATCGCTCTGGACCAAGCTTTTCCTGAACAATGCGCTTCAAAGCGTTGCATTCAATGGTGGGGTGATGGAGGAACCGGTGGAAATGACAGTACCTCGGGTCCATTACTTCTTGATCGGTAGGCGGACGCCATACAGGAGGTAGTTCCACCTCTCTATTTCGTACCCACATCTCCAGCAACTCCAAAATCTTTTCTATCGGGAACGGAAAGTGTAGGTACTTCGAGTCCAGCTTTTCCTGCGTTAGTGGGCGTTGTGATGTCTCTACGTGGCTTTGATGTGGAGCACGTTCCGGAGATGAAGTTGGAAGACTTGCGAGTGCCATCATATCCGCGGATCGCTTGCCTGGGTAAAGGGGTGTGGAAGGTGTCGTAATATCACTGCTGAGTGATCGAATTGAACGTTCCCATCCTCTGTATTCACGTATTTCCTGATCGATCTCTCCTTCCTCAAGCATTTCTTCACTTGGTTGGAAGGTCGATGCGGATTGGACAGTCTTCCGGGCTTCAACGAGAGTTTTGAGATATAAATCTTCTAACAGGGCTCCATAGGCTGCAGGTTCCCTTTCTTTATCTGGTAGACGTTGTAGTGCTCCGGACAAGTCCTTTCCTCTGTGGAGTTGCCTCGGTTCTTCATTGTTGACTGGACCATGTTGTTCGTCTTTCCTGAATCTCCTGCGGTTACGCGCTCTTTTTGCCTCTCCACCGGTAAAGGTGTGACTCTTGACTAAGGATTCAGCGTTTCTTGCATTGCCTGAGTAGATGCACGCCGACCCTTCTTGTAATTGTGATGTTATATCATTCAAAAGGCGGAATGTTTCACTCTGCCTTCTGCTGATACCGGTTTGATTTGCCGAGACATCCTCCAGCATTCTAACTATACTTCCCATGATATCTGAACCACCTGTGGTTTCTGGATACATTGCGAGATGGAAACCGAAAAAATTGAGAATTCGATTTTATGCAACCGAGAGATCAACTCCCACTGTGGTCGCCAATTATTTATGGGTGAAAACTACTCCTGCAGAATTTGGTAATTTGGGGTGTGGATGAGGAATGAATTTAAACCTTAAACAAATGCACTGCGCGGTGAGTGCTTGTAGATTCGAGAGATCAATCTGTGCAAGTCCGGCCTAAACCAAGAAATAGCCGTTCCAGACTTGTTTCGGTCACAAAGTGAAGGAAATGGGGTTGATCTTAGGGAGGGAAGTGAAGAAGGTGTTGAGATTGTGAAGGTGTAGACTTGCTTATGACTTGCAACAGGAAAGTGAACAAGCTTACGGTTGGTGTAAGCAGGCTCTGGGTGTTCTCTTGTTGTTTTTTCTCTGTTGTTTGGAAATAGGGCGGAGAACCTATTTATACAAGTCATTGAGTCTTATTCACGTCTCTCGTGGGAAGTGGAGGAAGTGGAGTGATGGAGTAGTGAGTTGTGCGTTGGTGATACACGACCAGCCTTGCCCACTTCTCCTGTTCATCTCTAACCGTCCATGACTTCCTAACACGTTCTTGTGATGGCGCGTTGCACGCCTGTAAAACCGCCAGACCAATACCCCGTATGTATCCCCCAGTTTGTGACATGATTGATGTCTGGAATTTGTGGATCGTGGATCCACGAAAGATAGCATGTAATGCTGAATTGAATAACTGCGTTATTCAGGAAGTTGATACTTGTGAAGTATCGTGTGTATTTTATGCAGGTACTGCATCATGGTGTGGTAAAGTGATGGGTAATAACACCTTACTAACCAATTAACTCCCGACCAGGGCTGTATAACCAAGCTGGTGAAGTTGGACGGATGAGATGATCTTTGAGACCCTCATCTGCGACCGTTGATGGAATCAGGGTTTTGAAGAGGTGCGCAGGCATCACTCTTCAGCTTGGTCGAAACCAAGCATGGGATACAACTTTGGCCTAACCGACCATACATGCGTGTAGATGGCATGATGGTGTAGGCGCCATACCCCATTACCTCATGAAAGTATGATCCGGGTCACTCAATTCATCCTGTGAAATCGAGTGGTCGAGATCGATTTGCGACAAAAAACTAGTGCCGCAAGGGCCGCACGTCACGCCCTCTTCAGGCGCACGTTCCAAGACGACCAATCTTGGTCGGTCTTGGCCGGTTGGCCTGGTGTGAAGGTGGTAGGCTGATGTCCACGCCTATACCTGAATATCCCATGAAAACGTGATCTGAGCCATCCAAATCGTCCGGCGAAGTTGAGTGGTCGAGATCAGTTTGCGGTTTGGGAGGTGTGACCACGCTAGTTTGAGCGTGCGTTTTGGATTAGCCAGGCATGATATGCCTTGGCCGATTGGGTTAGGTAATAGATGGGTCCACGGTGGTCATCTTTGTATGACCGGACACCTTAATTTAATCTTGGACCCTCCATTCATGCCGGAGAAGATGGACGCTCGTGATGCTCAAAACCCTAATTTTGGGTTTCAAAGCCGTGCGTCTTCTCTTGTTTGGGCGACGATTTTGTCACGACCAAACATGGTTGGTTTTGACCGATTGGTCAAGTGTGTAGGCGGGCCCACGGTGATCGTGTTGACATGCTCTGGGCCCTTTGAATCTACATCTACACCCTCCATCTATACTGCGAAGATGGATGGTTGAGGATGTTTTGCGACACATGTAATATGCCGCAAACCCTAATTTAGGGTTTTCCGTCCATAATGCTTGGTATGAACGTTTTTTGGCAAGCTAGGCCAATGGCCGACCGTGCGGGTTCCGCATTGGTTCGGGAGTGGATATTCCATACCTGCTTGGGGGTGATGGAATTGATCTGGGTCATCCAATCATGCTTATGGAGTTGGATGACTGCGATCATATCCGGACCGATATGGTCAATCCGGATGCTCAATCGGGCTAGTATAACACACCGAGAGGGGCTCAATCGGGCTAGTATAACACACCGAGAGTCATCTTGTACGGGTATTTCGTACATGGTTTCATTATAGTGCTTGGAGGTTCGTGTTACTCAGTAAGAGTAACACTCGATCGTCATGCCACACCGATAATGAGTCTTTGGAAATACAAGGCTGATTAGAAATTCACAGGATGGGATTGTTGCCACATGCTCCAACCTCGAGGAATTTCATGTATTCACGAGAATGGGATTGTTGCCACATGCTCCATTCTTGGTGAATTAAGTGAGGGAGTATCCAACACTTATTAATGGCTTTATCTTTTACAAGATGTCAGCGCATAATTTTTTTCGGGTTTTAACAATTTTAACCTTAAATGAAAATCCACCATCAACAGGAGCGAAGCTACGAGGAAAGAAAATGTGCTATAAAAGGAAAGCATCGCCAAAAAAGGAAAGAAAAGAGGAGTCCAAGGAGTGAAGAAGAAGATTTTATATATAGCTATTTTGTTTTATTTTTAGAAAAAACTGTAAATAGGGTTGTAATTTTGTAATTTTTCTTTTTCTTTTTGGAAACTTTTTGGACTTTATTTTTTTGGACTGGACATTATTTTTAAAACCCTAAGGAAGTGTTAAAAATTAAATATAAACTGTTTGCAGGGAAGGACGACAGTTACGATACTGTCTCGACCCCTCGGGTTCGTACACTGACATCAGAGTCGGTGGCCTGAGTCGACTTCAACGGTTCATCGCCCGTCTGGCACGGGAGGTAAGACTCTATCCACCCACGAATCCCCTGTCAGTGGGTTTTATTCTGTGTGACAACTCACACCCCTGCAATAGAATGTCGAACTGGTATTACAATAGCCAATACAACGAATATCCGACTGAGTTTCAAAATGGACGTTACTACTTTGACCATAGTGTGAATAGTGGTTGGGAACATTAGCCTTTTCAAGGTTATGGCTCATACCATGATGAGCCCAATTACTATCCACACACGCACGGGTCATACGAGCAAAATTCTTATATTTCTCCTTTAGAAGAGTCTCTCAGGAAATTAGAGGAGTCGACACGTAAGTTAGCTAAGATGAATAACTTATGACGAAAGAAAATTTTCTATAGAGGAATCCCTCAAGATGATAGCTGAGACGAACGAAAGAATTGCTCGAAATAATCTTGATTTCCAATACAGTGTTTCCAATAATACCCTTGAAAATGAGGATAGTTATTTGCATAATCAAGATGACGAGGTTATAATTGGTAACACTACTTGTTTAGATGAGGTTCAACCATTTTCATGTTATTATAATGATGATTATGATGAGGATAGTGTTGACGAAGAATTTGAAATAAGTAGGCATAGTGATCAGGAATTTGTTACTCCAATTGAGCTTAATAATTATAATTTTTCTAGTTCAAATCCAAATAATTTTAATAATTATTCACCTATTCAAAAGGACGAGGATTTGACTAGAGATACCCCCATTTTAGACGATGTAGTATTTCCTTATGATTACGAAGCTGATGATAGTTTTGAGGAACGAGTTTATTTTGAGAATACTGTTTTAAAGTCTAGCGATTTAAAAACATTAGCCTTAGACAAAGAAGATAGACTCGTAGAGAGCTCAAACATGAGTGAGGATGAACCTGACTTAGAAGAATCAATTGACCATTTTCAGGAATCTGATGACCTTGAAATTAGGGAAGTTGTGACTAGTCTTTCTAGAGACACTGAAAACTCTAAGTTTAGGGGTGATTATCATTCTCCATGTGTTTTAACTCTTAGAAAGGTCCATCACTTGGGACTTGACATATGTGCCTCAACCATTTTAAGAGATTATCTTTATACACGTTTTCCTGAACCTAGTGATGTCCATAAGGAAGTTCAGTTATTAGAAACCCATCCTCTGGTTGATGTGGTTTATTCAGGCTATGATACCCAGATTGACTTTGTTTTCCCACCAAATATTTTTCAACCAGTGGGAACGTATAAGTTTCAGATGTGTCAATTATTTAGTTTTGAGACTAAACCTAAGTACTTTAGGAAATTAGTATCGACACATTGTATTATGATTGACCGCTAGTTTCATCGTGGTCAATTGTATGAGTCAAAACTGATTGACTTTAAGGATCCACAATTATTCAGGTTATTATTATGTTCTTCTAAGTTCTTATTTGAGTTTTTACAGACTTTACAACCTGAACCGGATCTTAGCTTTGAGGAATTCCAGCACATGAAAATATTTTATTTGGACCCAGTTATAGAACCTGAACCTGAACTCCAGCTAGATGTAGTTGTCTTAAACAGGAAACTAGACAAGGGTGTGCTTTATTTGTTAATTTTCTTGGCATGTTGCAGATTCCTTTTACTTGTGATAGCTCTATTTGGTTTTGATGATCCACAGAAATTCCGGCTATTACTTTATGATTTTATAAGGTGGCTAATCCTTTCTTAGTCTGGCTGAAGACTTTAAACTTAGCACTTCTTGGGAGGTAAGCCAATATTCATGCGACACGATAATATCTTTCCTTAACTCTTTTACTTCAAATGGTAACAGTTTCTCCTTGTTCATGCTTTTAATTTTATCTTTAGAACATTGAGGACAATGTTAGATTTAAGTTTGGGGGTATGGGAGAAACTTTTTAGTTGCGATAAATAAACTCCAGAGCCTAGAAATTTATGCTTATTAAGGATGGCACTAACCAATCTAAGTGGATGGAAGCATCTTGGTTGTAGGAGTTGAGGAACCAATCTGATTAGATGGAAACATCTAAAGAGTTTATTCATAAAAGCACATAGCTCAGGTGTTAGAATTAAAGAAAAAACATGGTAGTTTCGCCATATCTCGTTGAATCCTTTTCACTTCTGTATTTATTTTGTTTTCTTTAAAATATGTTTCTCTAAGTGATTAGGTGGGGCTCACGATTCAAGTTGTTACCACTGCTAGGGTGAAATAGAGTGATTGAGATACAAAAAAAAAAAAATTGAGACCAGACCATCTGACCAATCGGAATAAATTCAATAAAGTCGACCACTGGAACCCTTGTATATGCCAGTTGTGTTGACCTAGAGTTAGGATTATCGACCATTGGTTCCCTTGTATATGCCAGTGTGTTGATATTAGTCCCAGAACCAAGATATCTCGATCCATTAGGATAGGTTTATTTTGGCAAAGGCCTTGAGACAGAGATATGGGAAACACCGTTCACCTTAGTCAACATCAAAACCATCTACGTTTTTCTCTACATCCATCTTCTTAATCTAGCCATGTGATTGGTTGACGCCGGTTATGATGTCCAGAAACTATCTGAGTAGAGCTCTGTGACTTATATATGAATTTTAGTATGCTTGAGTGCAAACTCGTGTACAACAATTGGAATTTCGCATCGTGGTACTTCCTCCCTGTAGTCAATAAGTATGCCAACCAAGGAGATTCTTTAGTGCCTTCTAAGGTTCTGCATAGATATCTAGGGTCTGGAGTGTAAAGGTTTTGTGGGTATATCTCTTGTAAGCCCTCCCGAGACTATAACTCGGCCACTAGGGCCACCTAGGGGTTTAAAGGCTTATTGCATATGCTAAATGCAATCGACGATGCCTGCGACAGTGAGTTAGGGTTTTATTTTTATTTTATTTTTGCTCGAGGACTAGCAAATAATAAGCTTGGGGGTATTTGATAGACGCATTTATGTATCTATTTTAGTCTCAATTCTCTGTAATGTTAGCACTCGATTTTGCGCTTATTTTGGTATTTTATGTCTTTGTAGGTGTTTTTGGAGAAATAAACATGTTTGGAGAAATCGGCTCGAAAAGTTGATAAAGGCACCTGGAGGATACTTACTATTCGGACCCTCAGATTGGATAAGGGGCACTTCAATTACTAAGGGGTACTTAAATTACTAAGAGGCACTCTAATTTCTATTCACACCCTATGGCTATTGGCACCCCAGTACTGGATAGGGGCTGTCTTGTCTCCTTCACGTTCAAAAGCAGAAAAGGGGCAGGAAACTTCCGGTGTTTGCTGTGTATTTTCTTGATGGATTTGGAGCGAGATTTACTCGGACTCTCTCATGGATTTGCAATTTTTTTTTGGGACTGTTTTAGCTAAACGGAGAAGGTATGGGCTGTAGAATCAAACAGAAACACGACTTCTTTGGTTTTCTATTAAACATGGGATGATAAACACTCGGAGTTTCTGTGTGGACCTGGAGATTACGTGGAGGTTTGGTTAGAAGGAAAACACCCTGTAGGATTGAGTTCTATCTTTAGAAAGAGTTTTAGACGATGCAGATTCAACAAGAAGACGCGTGAAGCAATAAACATGCCGTAACTTGGAAGAAAAGAAAGAGAGAATATCCAAGGATTTTAGGGAGTTATTTAGGGTTCTGTACATATAAATAAGGTGGCTAGGACTCACAGTGGGGTGGTCGAGACCTTGGGGTATATTTCTGGGTAGTTGCAGAGAAGAAATAAAGCTTGCAGAGACGTGAACATCAGCAACAGGGAAGGAAGAAGAAGAAGACACAGGCGACACTTTTTGTGTGTCGTAAACTGTTCATAATATAAGACTGTTCTTCTGCAGCACTTCATAAGTATAGTTTTTCATGTAATTCAACACCCATTGTAACAGTGGTTTGTAACGCCTATATAGCGTTGCAAACTGCCTGAGTTATTAGTTTTCTCTTGTTTTTCACCTATTGAGCTATGAACAACTATTTTGAGCACGTGAATAATATGAGGAGCTAAACCCCTTAGCTGAGGCGACGGAGGAAGCTATTTTTCCAACAATCATGTGGTAATAATTATTTTGTTAATTTCTGCAATTCTTTTTATGATTATTTGCATTGAACCAAAATTGAAATAATGATTTTTATTGACTTGTTGTGTTTTCACTTGATGGTGCATGCTTAGCTTAGGGCTCTTGATGTTCCATGCTTGAGATTAACAACTAGTAATTTGAAAATCTACCATTGGCAATATTTTAGAATCACAATTTCTTTTGGAGCAATATTGTCTAGAATTGCATGATAAGTATTAATATTGAATCACATGAAAAATTGGAAAATAGTGGAATCCATAGTCTCAGTTTTCTCTAAAATCTTGATAAAAAATTCAATTTAGTTTTCTTTATTTTTAGTTTTCGAAACTTAAGTCTAAAATCAAATCTCTACAAGTCTTTAACGAACCACTTTTCTTACCACTGTAAAAACTATATCAGTGACTCGGCTCGGCTTGGCTCGGTGAGGCTCGGGCGCGACTTGGACACTGGCGTGGTGCGGCGTGGACTGCTGGGCTATCATGAGATGAGGCATGGCGCGGATTATTGATACCGTGAGTGTTGTTACTGCGGGCCCGACTTCCTTCTTCCATGCGTATCTCGAATAGGAAAATCCCAAAAGTGTTACGTTGCCGATTCTGCTTTCAAACCTTGTTGCTAGCGTCAGAGAGGTAACAACGCGGGCAAGTGTGTCTCGAACACGTTCCTCCACGCTTTCTCACCAAACCCTAATTATTTCGCACGGCCATGCATGAGACTTTTCCTTATTTTTGCTGGTAGAATAGGTTCTAATTAAAACCTGATATCACGCCTTAATTCACGGCTAATAGGGAGCTTTCCTTTTCGGGACTTCGTCGCTCTGCTAGATATAAGAGATGATCTTGAACCCTTAATTCGCACAGATTGCTTTGAAATTGTGCCCGTCCCCTTTACAGGTATCATCTTCGTGTTTTTTTTTTTTTTTGGTTTTCCATTTTGTCTTCTTTCTGATGTAAGTTGTTGGTGTAGAAAAGGTGAAAACTTACCCCCCCCCCCCCTTCTCTGGTTTTGTAGCGCATAATGGGATCTTCTAGTGACAGCCGCACCTCTAACTCTTTGGATAAGAACTTTGGAATCGGCGAAAACCAGTTTTCTTCTCATGAGGAGGCATTAGATACAGTTGAATATCTGTTCCGTGAAGCTGGTGGAATTATTCGGGACATACCTCCTACCTATATAGGCGAAGTGCGGGTGCGTGTTCAGACCTTCTTAGCTTCGGTGAACATGGAGGAGAAATGGGAAGGTGATGAAGCATCCCAGTGCTAGGGCGGAACGGTCTGCTTCTCGGTTGAAACGACGGAAGACTGAGTTTGTGAAAATTTTAGGGGAAAACCCACGTAACTTCTATGTTCAATAAGGCGTCATAATCCTCGATTCTGATGTGGATGAATCAGGAAATCCTCCTCTAAAGGTTGCTGAGGAAGGCGACCCTGCATTCGATGAAACCGAAACAGCGTTCAGAGCAGACGCTGAAACTGTTGTTGGTGACATCGGGGGAGTCATGGTGGCGTATGCTGGGCCAATTATTGAAGCGGACGTCGGGAAGGAGACGGATGTTGTTCTTTCTTGAGACGGCTTCCAGGTGGGACGTTGAGGCTTTCGGGGCGGGACGTTGAGGCTGCTCTGCGATGCGGCCTTCAGATGGAACCTTTGCTGCCCGAAAGATTGCTGGGGAAAGTGCTTGAAAGGGGATCTGACCGAGGAGTTGGGAACTCGTGTATCTACTTTTGATGACTAGTTTCCGTTGTTATTGTTTTTACTTGTTGCGTAGTTGACGCTTCGCAGACTCATTTCACCTTCTTCATATTTGTGGAGAAGCTAGGGTTTCGCCAATTATTATCATGTTTGTGGTTTCACATCCTTGAATAAAGCTTATTTTTCGAAAGACCCAAATCTTCCATTAGAATAGGTTGCTCGACTTTCCATATTCGTATATTATTCCCATCAGAGCTTCGAACTAGAGCTGTCAATTTCTAACCCGGCCCGCGGGTTGGACCTAGCTTGGCTTGTTTCAACCCGGCTTGGCTTGGCCCGTTGTCTAAACAAGACGGGTTAGGGTTGTCATATCTAGCCCTAGTAAAACAAGCCGGGCTAGGGTCAACCCGCAGGTTACCCGCCAACCCGTCAATTTCCTGTGAGTTATTAGTTTAGGAATTTTAATTTTCTAATTTAGTAATTTTAGGATGATTTTAGGGTTTTGTGCTAGAAATCAAAGTTCATATATTCCTTAAATGATTTAATACAATCCAAAATTTCATTTGATTTAGGGTTACGGAGTAGTGGGTGCTTTCTTAGCGTTTTGTAAAGAATTGACCAACATAAATATACAATTATATATAAAATAACAAGCAAAAATAATCAACAACCACGAAATGGAAGAGTGGTTATAGTTTTCAGATATGAACCAAGGTGGGATGAGTTCGAATCCCTCTGCCCATTGAGTTTTTATACGTTTAAGTGATTTTATGTTTCATCCATCCCATTTTGACAAGCCAACCCGCAAACCGTCAGAGCCAACCCGTCTAGGGTTAGGGTTGGGGTTTTGGGCTTGTACATGAACAGTACTAGGGCTAGGGCTGACCCTAACCCGTCCATGGCTTGTCAAGCTAGGGCCGGGTTGACCCTAGCTTTCCCCATTGACAGCTCTACTTCGAACGATTGAATAAGGTACTTCTAGTATGGTTTTTTTATTTTTTTTATTTTTTTTTCGAGATTCAGAAGACTCATTTGGAAGAAAAGGTATGATTTAAATAAAAACGAAAACCTAATGGAGAATGCAAGCGGTGCATTCATCTCGGGTAATACAAGTATCAAGTGGAAAGGGAAATGGCTGAGGAAGTACTAAAAGAAAGGTGCTGAAAGAGAAAGTATTACAGCGCCTTAGGTATTAAAAGGCTTGAGCCATCGCGAGTGAACTATCACGCCCTCCATCTTGTCGGTGTTGATGAGCTTGCAATATCCACCCAGAAGGATGTCTGCCACCAGATACGGCTCGTCTTCTTTGCCTTTGGGTAGATCGGTCCGGGCAGCTATCTTCACTATTACCTTTCCGACTTGAAACGAAGTCGCTTTGACTACCATATCTCCAATCTGAAATGAGTTCGGGTGTTGTGCAACCGCTTGAATCTTGTTCTCGTCAGTTTCGACTGTAGTTTCCATATCCTTGGCAAAGCGCTTGAATGGCCCGGCGCCTCATTCACATCTTTTGACAGCGCCCATGCCGCCAATAGTACTGAGTCCCCATGACGGGCTAAGAGAAGGAATGACTGGTGATGGAGAAGATCGTTCGACCAGACTTACTTGTGTTTGGAGCCTATGAGTCAGTGCCAACGGGTTTTCCACGGGTGATCGAATTCCGTCGATAAGTTGTTGACGCGGATGTGGGTTGGACGACTTGTTGGAGATTCTGTCGAGTGTCGACATCGGCAGAGGAGACGTTTCCAGTTTTGCTTTGTTTTCGGATACCCACGAGCACCCCAAGATCATGTCGTAGCCTAGTTTTTTGACAATGTGAAACTTGCCATGCATCATGGTGCCTCCTATCTTGATCTCGAGGTTAACATAGCCATGCGCGTTTAAGGCTTCCCCCTCTGAGTTTTTGATCACGGACGGGAGATGGGTAGCTTCTTGATTCAAAACTCCCGCAACTTTCAGAGTCTTGAAAGTAACGGTGTTGAAGTCAGAGGCCGCATCGATTAGTGTGTTGCTGAATTCAATGCCTCTTAAGTAGGACGTGGTCAGCAGTCCCCAGTTGTGCTTTTCAGTATAGTTTCCTGATAGCGCTTGGGTTTTTTGTAGGGTTTCCGTGGTAAGGAAAAGTCGTCTGCCTGACACGATACGATTGAGAGCCATGAAAATATCTTGGCGCTGCGCCTTGGAAAAGCAGAGAATTTCGCATACATGCTGCATCATGGATTGTACAGTCTCGCGTACGGAGTCCCCGGAGACCCCGCAATTCCTCACCGGAAGTGGATCTCTATGTACTCCCTCGTTCCCCAGCTGAAGTTCTCATGCCTTTAATTTTTCCTTAAAGATAAGTTTTAGTTTATTGCAATCACTGGTTGGGTGATGAACAAATCTGTGGTAGTGGAAATATTTGGAATTTGCCATCTCGGCTTCGGTTGGTGGGCGCCTGGGAGATGGTAGTCTGATAACATCATCTTGAACCCATGCCTCTAGGAGTTCTATTAACTCCTTAATGGGAAATGGAAAATCCAAGACACTTCCTTCAGCTTCGTGACGATGCATGGGAGCTTTAGCGGCGGCTCTTCATGGCGGAGCTGCTCGTCGTGCTGGCGCCTCGCGTTTAGGATGCTGGTCTGTAACGGGGGCCTTCCTTTTTCCTCCCTCGTCTACCACACTCACAGAGGAGGGGCCGGCGTTGTACTGCTTGTTGATGATACGTCTACTTCCGCGAGTTTCGCGCATGTCTTCGGTTCTGGTTGGTCTGGCCCTTTCTAATAATGCTGGTGCTTGGTAGGCCTGGAAATGGGTTTATATTTTAGCCTACAAATTATACCGCAAGTGCACGGTGTCGATTATGTAGCACTGAGCAAATACGGGTCGATCCCACAGAGAAATGGGTGTGCTAAGTTGATCTAAAGGCTTACTACTACTGACTTCTAACAAGTGACAGAGTTATACCAATATTGTTTTGTCGATGCGACTAATTTTGTTGTTGTGACAGAGAACTAAAGTAAAAATGACTTGAACACAAGTTATTGAGTTACCCGGGATGGTTGAGTCCACCACGACCCTAAGCTAAAGCAATCTCTAATCAATTTATGCTCTTGATTCCTTTCAGGGAAGGATAAAATGGAAGATGTCTTATTTATTCTTGCTAACTCACTCCTAGTATAGCTTGTCTTCTTACAGTACAAACTATCACAAGTTAATTAGTCTCAAATCAATAATTCATTCATCCTAAGACATTAAAGCACTCCAAGAACACAAATATGAACAAAGATTAACTCAACATGTGATCAGGGGTTTCATCAAACACCCTGGAAAATTAAATTAGAACATAACAAGATACAATTAAAGCTAAAGTGGTGCTCTGGCTAGCCCAGGCATGAGTTTTTTTACACCCATCAAGTTCTATTTATACATGCCCAGAGAAAACCCTAATTTTCTTCAAAATACAAATTAAAAACAAACCCATACCGCCCATATCTCTGAATCGCTTCTCTCTTCTGTCAAATTGCCTCAGAGCTCCATGCGTGGTTGTTTTGATGAAACCCTAGCTCTAGTTATCTTTAAATTAGCTTCTAGGGATGGAGAAGCTAAAAGAGAGATAACTAAACCTAGAGGGGAGGTGAAGGTGGCTGCAGGCGGCTGTTGTTGAGCGGTGTCAGGAGGTGATGGAGGTGGAAGAGGTATGGTGATGGCTCTGCTCAGAGCTTGGTGCCGTGTGAGGAAGAAGAGGAGAGGGGTGTGTCTGGTTCTGTCGGGTGAAGAAAGAGAGGATGGAGAAGAGAAATGAGGTGGGTCGACTAGGGTATAGGGTTAGGGAACTTCGCTGTGAAGCGGGCACATCAAGTGCTGATGGAACGGGCTGAGCGAGCGTAGGATGTAGCTAAGGGAGATCTGAACGGCTCAGGGAGACTTGGAGTGATCTGGTGTTGAGCGGGAGCAGCGAGCTTCGATGCGCGTGGAGGCAGCGAGCGTTGGATGAAGATCTAACGGCTCTGAATGTACGGACTCGAATCCGGGTCACGGGTCGGGTCTAGCTCAAGCCCATGTCTTGTAGATGAGTTGCTACTTGTTGGGTTGCAACTGTTGCGCGCGCGCGGGCTTTGGCTTTCTGCTCCATAGACGCTTGCCTCCAATTCTTCTGCTCTTTTGGCTCCTCAGATTCTCTGAGCTTTATTTATTACCTAAAAACACAAAATTAATTAACACAAATATTTATTCTTGAAAACAAAGAAAACACAGAATCTGGGATAATATCTGATTTCTAAGCGCAAAAGATGAGTAAAATGCCAATAAAAATGTGTATAAATATGCAATATTTGGCACTCATCAAATACCCCCAAACCTGAATTTTACTTGTCCTCAAGTGAAACAGAAATTAAGAAATCCTAACTATACCACTATCGCGGGTCTCTCGAATAAATTTAGCGTATGCACTAAGCCTTTAAACCCCTAGGTGTCCCTAGTGGACGAGTTGTAGTCTCGTGAGGGTTTACCAGAGGTGTACCCACAAAACCTTCTCCAATCTTCAGAGTGTAAAAGAGTCCCAAGCATCCAAGAAGCTATGAGTATATAGAGTTTCTGCATGCTAGTAACAAGAAGTTAGAACTACTAAAGAACGCATTCTCATCCTTAAGTGCTGAGCGAGAAGTAGCCATACCATATGAAAGAATTCGGATTCGATTGTGATCATAAGCCTCGACTTCGCCTCACCATTAGGGTTTTATGATAATTGCACTCAAAAAGATCGCTTTTTAGTCTCTCATGTGTGCAGGCAGGAATAAAGAGAGAAATCCTGCACACGTTGTAGGTAAGAAGGATAACCTTCCGAAATAAAATCTGGAGACTCCACAAAAGTGTGGACAAAAAGAATATTTTTCTGATGATCTCTAAGAAAGGAAATCAACCATTAGCAATGGGTGGAAGTACTCACTTCCTTCTCACCCGATCGGCAATTAATATCACTCTCTCATAAGAGACCATAGAAACGTCTTCAATCTTCGGTCTTCAACTGTAGATGACGAACTTCTGAACTTTACAAAAACTTGACAATTTTTTTTTTTTTTTTTTTTTTTTAAGTACATGAAATGAAAAAAATAATAATACAACACACAATTTTTTTTTTTTTTTTTTTTTTTGTATGAACATAAATAATAAAACAATAAAACTCAATTTTTCACAAACTTCATTAATTCTCATCCTATTTTCTTTTATTTTCTTTGTTGCTTGTAAACCTTGGACTATCTCAACTTTTCTTTCAATATTCTGATGATGCTCCGTTTCTTTGACGATGATGTGTTTCTATGGGTCTCGTTGATTGAGAGAGAGTGATGCTAATCGCAAATCGATATTTAGAAGGAGTTTTCATCTTTAAACGTCACCCTCATGATTGACAAAAACTAGCACTCAAGAGATCAAAAGTAGTCTTTGAAAGTGGTGCGAAGTTGGGTAGCTCACCATTCCTACCCGGAATTGACGTATGGTGACACACACTCTAACACTTTTCTAGAAAGTTGCAAAAATTGAAGGTTGGTGCCTCACTTGATGTAAAATGGGTAGTCTCCACTATGGGTGATCACAATTCTACTACCGAATATCTAAACAAAGACACCTAATTCGCTCTCCGGTATGGTTAAATCCAACTTTAACGCTCTAATCAACTAAGAAACCCGATTGCGTTTTCCAAAGTACTTCCAATTTCGTTATTTCGGTCAGATTCTCTATGTAAACATAGCTAGAAGCATGCTAGTGACTCTAAAATCTCTAAAAGTTGGAGGTTTTTACAAAAAGAGTTTTTTTTTTTTTTTTTAAATTTAAAATAAGAAGGAAAACAAAAAGACTAAAAACTCTACATGCAAATCACACCCCCAAACCTAAATCAAACATTGTCCTCAATGTGTCGACAGATAGAAAAAATTTAAACAGTCACATACCAAGAGAACTATGTTGAGTAGAGAAAAAGGGAAGAGATTACCGGATGTCGGCGGGAGCAAGGTTGGAGCTTCATTAATCAAGGCTAGAATCCAACATTCTCAGCGGAGATCATATCGGATTAGCACAATATATGCACAAGAAGACTCAACCGATGCAAGAAAATAAAAATTTAACAAGTCCTACTGGATTATATACAATGAAAATTCACCATAAACCAACAATCTAAAGAGTTGAGGATCAACCCAAAAGAAAATATGTACAAACATCAACAGTCTTACACAAATATAAAATGAGAGTGCAAGTAAGACTGCATATGAGAATGAGTTTCCCCCAAACCTAAACTTGTGAACAGGTGTGTTTGAAAGCACAAAATCTTGCAATTTTAAAGGTACATCATGCAAAAGGTCTAACTCAAAATGAGTTTTGCTAAGAACAGGCAGACATACATATTCCAACTGTGGCTCTTTAAAAGTGTTATACTTTGATGCAAAGTAGTCCAAGAGGACTTGGGAGGCACAAAGTTCTAGGCCTAGATTAGGTATTCTTAGAAAAGTTGGTTTTGCAATTTTGTTACAAACTACACCTAGGTTTGGTGGAGGAGTTTCAATCTGTGACTCAGGAGAGAGGTTAGGTACATCTAAGTTGTTTTCATGTATAAAATCATTTGCACCATCACACACTTTCCTAAGGTCAGAAGAGGGTAAATCATGCTCACCAAAGATAGACAAATTCATCAATCACCATGTCATAATCATCTGAGCAGGCAACATATTGTGATATGGGCAGGGAATCGGACACAACAATAATATCATGATCCAAAAGAACATTAGTGTCAACGGAAGATTCATCTTTTCCTAAATCACAAACAAGTTGTGTAGCATGCTCACATTCACTGAAGAATTTCACAAACCCAAACTCAGAGTCAACATCATATGTATGAATGTTAGAAGAAGTATCATTCATAGGGTTCACAGAAGAGACGCCTAACGTCTCTGAACCAAAAGATTCCATCATATTTTCAGCATATACATGCTCTTCTAACATGTCATATTCATCATCATCATCATCACAAAAATGCATTTCCCTATTAGCATTTCTAGTGTACTCATTTTCCTCTAGATTAGGTTCATATTCAGTGTATGGTTGTGCATATGGTTCACTAGAGAAGGGATGCTCATGCAATGCTTTCCATCCAAGTATATCATTGTTTTGCTCTATGAGCTCTTCCATTAGTGATTGCATACAAGGGGTTGGAGAAGTATAACATTGTTCAACTTCCCACTGTGATGGATGATGTATGTGTGCATGGTTATCTTGGCTTTCCCTAGACTGCCTAAACTCATGTAAAATGTAGCAGTTCTCAGCAGGGTGGTCTAAGCTACCACATAAGGTACAAACATACATTTCAGATTGCCTAGGGGGATTAGATTCGACAGATTGCTCATGTAATTGCCTTTCCAAAGCAGATACTTGAGCTTCTAATTGATCTAAAAGTGATGACTGGTTATGGGAAAATTGTTCATTTTCAACTTGTGGTGGATGATACATGTGCTCATAATGATTAGGGTATGTGAAGTCGGGGCCCTGAGAAGGCTCATAAAATTCCCTAAAATCACTATGGTATGTGGGGGGTTCATATTGTGAAGCATGCCCGTAAGCAAGCTCTCTAATAGATTTGTTTCCATCCCCAGATGCAGACCAAAATCCTGACATGGTCTAGCAACTCAAATAGCCTAGCATGTATCAAGCATGTTAACCAATGAAGTCTCCAAACAGGGAAGCTAAGCCCAAGTGATGCAAATGCACAGCCCAAAGGTTATGCAAAGCCCAGTTGTTGTGGGCTCAGTTTTGGTTTATTGGGTCTCATTTGGTTTGTGAGGGATTTGGTTTATTTGGGCTTTGGTTTGTTTGGGAATGTACAGCCCAGTGGAATTGGGTTCCAGCCCAGCAGTTGGGTAATAGGTTAACAGCCCAGGTGATGTTGAGTGTGCTTCAGTGGTTGTGTAAAAGTGTATGGCCCAACAGTTGAGTAGAGCCCAGTGGTTGGGCTTCAGCTGTTTAGGTGTGCGGCCGGTTTAGGTGAGCTTTGTTTGGTTTAATTGGGCTGGTTTGTTTTGCGAGCCCGGTTGTTGTGGAAAGTTTTGGTTGTGTAAAATTCGGTTGTTGCAAATTGCACGTTTGGTCGAGCTTGTGCACACAAAGAAGGCAAACTCACGAGATCAAAAGGCACAAAGACAGAGTGGCACTCAATTTTTAGCACACGGAGTCTTTGGATGATGTTGCTTGAAAGAGACAAAGCATTGAGACACACAATCACTCAAAAATGACACAGCACTGGCAGTTCATGCTCAGGTTGGTTTATGCTCAGCACAAGTCACAACACAGCGCAGGATAGTTCATGCAAGTCACAGCACAGCGCAGGTGCACAAGAATCATCCAGGAAAATTGTTATGAGGTGCTAAAGGTGCAGCAGGTGCAGGTCTTGTGCGTGGCATACAACAAGTGAGGTGCTAAAGCACTTAGACACTCAACATTCTTTCCAATGCTACAGGCTCACTCACAGATAATTGCATAGTAGTTCGAGCATCACAAGTTCATAATTCAACATAATAGATATGCAACCTTACAAATGTAGCAGATTACCCAAAGAAATGAACAATACCTAAAGTTTCCACATGCTCGGGGTGTGTCAACCGGCTTGGTCGATTTCAAGTGGGGAATGCAACCAACTTGGCTAACCGATTGCGGCTCGGTCTCTACAGCTGCAGAGGGGCTGGACCGAGTACACAGGGGCGAATGTAGACTAAGGGCTTCAACACAAGACACCCTATGGAAGTTTAAGCTCAACTCACAGCTTCGGGGTTGGAGTTGAGCACAACAGTATCTCTCACACAAGGCACGGGCGAGCTCGGGGTTTACTGAGTAAGGCTTGCTCCGAATTACAAAACTACCAAACTAACCAATGCAAGGTGAGGCACGAAATATTAATACACAAAGCCTGATCGGCGGCAGTTTGGTTGATGTCAACTATCTCGATTGACTTCAATGGGCTTGTAGCTAAGGCTCGGAGCGAGATGGAAGCTCGGGTCACGTAACCTACCAAAGTGTAAAGATGTCGGGTGTGAGCACTACCTAGCACGAGGTTTTGTCATGCAATCAATGCTCGCATATTCACACAAGTTGACCACATACAGGTTGGGCATACAATCGGGCAATAATAGTTCACAACAACGGATGTTCAAAGACTACTTTTCAGTCATGCATAGATTATGGCTTTCTCGGCTAGCAAAAGGTCGTGGTTTTGCGGGGCTCAAGCATGCGATCGGGGTTGTACTCGCTTGCACACATGAGATCATGCGGTATAGAGTATAACAAAATTTTAGAACGACCAACCGGTTTAGCCACAATGGCCGTGTTGTTCTCGCTCCTGCCTTTCTGGGGTTGGTTCAATTTTGCTTCACAAGAGCACGGGGGTACCTGCTATCTCAACAAAGAGTGTTTCAGCCTCCCGGGAGTATGTATGTTACAAAGAGAAGATCGAATGGATACCATCACAAGCCCGAGAGTCAATTGACCGACACGGGGGAAAAAGAATTGCAGTTGACACTAAGTTACAAGGCAATGGTGCTTATAACTCGATCAAAAAGTTAAAATGCAAATGAGATGCTAGACATTACACTAACTATAGTTAACAAATGTAAGTTACAAGGTGCAATACAAGCTACACTAAGCTATAACACAAGGAAGCTAAGTTACAAAAACTGAAGTAAAATAAAGAATGATGGAAGCTAAGTTACACTATGACAAGACAAAAAAAAAATAATGCAGAGAGAATATATACAAGGTGGAATGGAAATCAGTTAAGCAAGGCCAATAATCAGCAGGGCACACGCCAAGTCCCCGGCAACGGCGCCAAAAACTTGGTAGGCCTGGAAATGGGTTTATATTTTAGCCTACAAATTATACCGCAAGTGCACGGTGTCGATTATGTAGCACTGAGCAAATACGGGTCGATCCCACAGAGAAATGGGTGTGTTAAGTTGATCTAAAGGCTTACTACTACTGACTTCTAACAAGTGACAGAGTTATACCAATATTGTTTTGTCGATGCGACTAATTTTGTTGTTGTGACAGATAACTAAAGTAAAAATGACTTGAACACAAGTTATTGAGTTACCAGGATGGTTGAGTCCACCACCTGACCCTAAGCTAAAGCAATCTCTAATCAATTTATGCTCTTGATTCCTTTCAGGGAAGGATAAAATGGAAGATGTCTTATTTATTCTTGCTAACTCACTCCTAGTATAGCTTGTCTTCTTACAAAGACAAACTATCACAAGTTAATTAGTCTCAAATCAATAATTCATTCATCCTAAGACATTAAAGCACTCCAAGAACACAAATATGAACAAAGATTAACTCAACATGTGATCAGGGGTTTCATCAAACACCCTGGAAAATTAAATTAGAACATAACAAGATATAATTAAAGCTAAAGTGGTGCTCTGGCTAGCCCAGGCATGAGTTTTTTTACACCCATCAAGTTCTATTTATACATGCCCAGAGAAAACCCTAATTTTCTTCAAAATACAAATTAAAAACAAACCCATACCGCCCATATCTCTGAATCGCTTCTCTCTTCTGTCAAATTGCCTCAGAGCTCCATGCGTGGTTGTTTTGATGAAACCCTAGCTCTAGTTATCTTTAAATTAGCTTCTAGGGATGGAGAAGCTAAAAGAGAGATAACTAAACCTAGAGGGGAGGTGAAGGTGGGCTGCAGCTAATTGTTGTTGAGCGGTGTCGGGAGGTGATGGAGGTGGAAGAGGTATGGTGATGGCTCTGCTCAGAGCTTGGTGCCGGGTGAGGAAGAAGAGGAGAGAGGTGTGTCTGGTTCTGTCGGGTGAAGAAAGAGAGGATGGAGAAGAGAAATGAGGTGGATCGACTAGGGTATAGGGTTAGGGAACTTCGCTGTGAAGCGGGCACATCAAGTGCTGATGGAACAGGCTGAGCGAGCGTAGGATGTAGCTAAGGGAGATCTGAACGGCTCGGGGAGACTTGGAGTGATCTGGTGTTGAGCGGGAGCAGCGAGCTTCGATGCGCGTGGAGGCAGCGAGCGTTGGATGAAGATCTAACGGCTCTGAATGTACGGACTCGAATCCGGGTCACGGGTCGGGTCTAGCTCAAGCCCATGTCTTGTAGATGAGTTGCTACTTGTTGGGTTGCAACTGCATTGCTTGTGTGTGCAAGCGCGGCTTTGGCTTTCTGCTCCATAGACGCTTGCCTCCAATTCTTCTCGCTCTTTTGGCTCCTCAGATTCTCTGAGCTTTATTTATTACCTAAAAACACAAAATTAATTAACACAAATATTTATTCTTGAAAACAAAGAAAACACAGAATCTGGGATAATATCTGATTTCTAAGCGCAAAAGATGAGTAAAATGCCAATAAAAATGTGTATAAATATGCAATATTTGGCACTCATCAGTGTTGTCGTGGCTGATCGCTTGGCAGCTTCGTGGAGTTCATAGAATGTCCGGAAATGTAGGTTTTCTAGCAAGGCGCGGTAAATGGGAGCCATACCGTTGATGCAGGAATTCACCAATTGTGGGTCATGATAGTCTAGTGCTTGAACCCTGAATCTCTTGACGAACTCATTCGGATATTCGTTGTCTCGTTGGTAAATCCTCCCTAGGTCCGAGAAGGTAACTTGTTCGGACACGAAGAATAATTTCTTGTAAAACACGGTAACCATGTCACCCCAGTTGGGGATGCTGTTTGGCGCGATGTTGTTGTACCACGTGTATGCTCTTCTAGTAAGCGATTTCGAAAACTCCCTCAGACGGAGAACGTGATTGTATTTGTGTTCGCCCAGGGACTCCAGGAATCGAGAGATATGCTCTCGTGCATTTCCAGTGTCGTTATACAGAGTGAATTGAGGAGAAGAGTACCCTCTTGGAAGAGGAATTCTTTGTATCTCAGGTGGGTAAGGAGGTTGATGCTGATGTATGTCTATTTCATCGCTTTTGACTCGATTCCGAAGAAGTTGTTCCAAATCCTCCAGTGTGACAAAATTGGACGGCCGGCTTCTTTCCGGCGGGGTTCCGGAATGGATCCTCTCGTCTACGTCAATGCGTTATGTCGAGGTGCCTGCGCCAGGAGTGTTGGAGGTGTTTCCCATTGGCCCTAGAGGGCGTGACTCCTGTGGTAGCCGTTCTGTCAGAGCCTTGAGAAAGATGAGTACTTCTTTTTGAGTTGAGACCATGTCCGTTTGGGCTCGAGCAAGGACCTCCTGTCGTTTCATCAAATCGGCGATGGTGGTATAGGGTCGGCTCCCTCTGGCTCCTTCGGTTTCTCGTCCTGTTGGCGGGGTAACTGGAGTCCCGGTGGCGGTCGGAGGTGTCATGCTTGACAAGGCATTAGGGGCGATAGCGGCAGCTCTGGCCCTGGTGATGGGTGGTGTAACACCTGGAGGAGGGCTTTCGGTGTTGCCAGGATTGGCAAGTTGCGTAGAAGCATTAGAGGCGGCAGCGGCTCTGGCCCTGGTGACAGGTGGTGTAACACTTGAAGGAGTGCTTTCAGTGATGTTGGGCTCAGTAGGTGGCATAGTGATGCCGCTGGAAGGAGCGTTAACACCAGGGACAGATTCCGTGTTAGTGTTCTCGTGGCTCGCAGCTGATCCAGATCTGAGTTCCACCATGTTGAAGTTGGGATTGAAAGATGAGATTGAAAGCTGGAAATTGATAATGTAACCGAAAGATCAATCCTCCCGCTGTGGTCGCCAATTGTTTGAGGGTGAAAACGGTTTCTGCTGATTTCGGTAATTTCGCGTGAGTGGGTGAGAAACTGATTCTAAACCTTAAACAATGTACTACAAGGGAGTACTTTAGATTCGAGAGATCAATCTGCACAAATCCGGCCTAAACCAAGAAATGGCCATTCTAGACTTGCTTCGGTCACAAAGTGAATGAGAAGGGTTGGTTTTAGGGAGGGAAGCGAAGAAAGTGTTGAGACCAGAATAGTTGATTCTGGAAGAGTAGTTGTTTGACTTGTATCAGAAAGTGAAAGCTAATAGATGGGAAAGCTAGCAAGTGATTTCTGAGTGTTGTATGCTCCTGACCAAAACTTGTCGTTCGGAAAAAATAGGTAAGACCTATTTATACAAGTCAAAGTGAAACGTACTCTGGTCTTGTAAGAAATAGAAACAGACGAGTAAATGGGAGGAGGGGGTAACCGGTAACGCCTGCAATTGATGTTCCATAATGAAGGAAAGCGTTTCACCACCTGTATTTACTAACCTCCTTATTCTTATGACACTTTCGTGTAACGGGCGTAGTGTACACCGCACGCTGTAAACCGCCAAACCAATACCCTATATGAGCATCCCCCAGTTTGTGACATGTGTTATATGTCTCGAGTGTTTTCATGTGAAAACATATAGCAAGGTGTTACGTGTGGCATGGTGGCATGCCAGTGTCCATGGTAGAGTCGACATGGCTTTGCCAAAGAATAGGCGCGGCCAAATTTGGCGTTTAGATGCAAACCGTGATGTTTTGGCTTTGGTCCGTAAGTTAGGTGGCGAACTTGAACGGTCGAGATCCGCATCTCGAGAGGAAGAATAGCCGTTGATTATTGCAACCTTCTACATTTTAGCATCCAAATTGAACATGGCTTTGCCAAAGAGTAGGCGCGGCCAAATTAGGGTTTAGGTGCAAACCGTGTTTTTTGGCTTTGGGCCGCAAGTTGCCATGCGTCAGGTGGCGAACTTGTGTGGTCGATATCTGCATTTCAAAGAGAAGGGTAGTCGTTGATTATTGTAACCCTTCGTTTGTAGCATCCAGTGTTGAGCATGGCTTTGCCATAGAGTAGGCGCGACCAAATTAGGGTTTAGGTGCAAACCGTGTGTTTTGGCTTTGGGCCGCAAGTTTCCATGCGTCAGGTGGCGAACTTGTGTGGTCGAGATATGCATCTCAAAGAGAAGGGTAGCCGTTGATTATTGCAACCCTTCGTTTGTAGCAGCCAGCGTTAAGCATGGCTTTGCCATAGAGTAGGTGCGGCCAAATTAGGGTTTAGGTGCAAACCGTGTGTTTTGGCTTTGGGTCGCAAGATGCCATGCGTCAGGTGGAGAAATTGTGTGGTCGAGATCTGCATCTCAAAGAGAAGGGTATCCGTTGATTATTGCAACCCTTCATTTGTAGCAACCAGCGTTGAGCATGGCTTTGCCATAGAGTAGGCGCGGCCAAATTAGGGTTTAGGTGCAAACCGTGTGTTTTGGCTTTGGGACGCAAGTTGCCATGCGTCAGGTGGCGAACTTGTGTGGTCTAGATCTGGATCTCAAAGAGAAGGGTAGCCGTTGATTATTGCAACCCTTCATTTGTAGCAGCCAGCGTTGAGCATGGCTTTGCCATAAAGTAGGCGCGGCCAAATTAGGGTTTAGGTGCAAACCGTGTGTTTTGGCTTTGGGCCGCAAGTTGCCATGCGTCAGGTGGCGAACTTGTGTGGTCGAGATCTGCATCTCAAAGATAAGGGTAGCCGTTGATTATTGCAACCCTTCGTTTGTAGCAGCCAGCGTTGAGTAATGGCCTTGTCAAAGAGTAGGCGCGGCCAAATTAGGGTTTAGGTGCAAACCGTGTGTTTTGGATTTGGGCCACAAGTTGCCTTGCGTCAGCTGGTGACTTTGGACGGCTAAGATCTGCATCTTAGATGGAAGGGTGGCCGTTGATCGTTGTAACCCTTCGTTTTGGCAGCCAATGATGTGAAGGAGAGGCTGGCATGGTATAGGCGCGGCCAAAACTAGGGTTTGGTGCAAACCGTGGTGTTTGGTGCAAACCATGGTGTTTGGCCTTGGGCCGTAAGTTGCCGTGCGTTAGGTGGTGAAATTGAATGTTCGATATCTGTATCTCGAAGAGAAGGGTAGCCGTTGATTATTGCAACCCTTCGTTTTGGCGTGGAGAAGTGGCTGGCATGGTGGAGCGGCGGGTATGGTTGGCATGCCTTGGCGCATAGACGTGGCTGGCATGGTTGGCATGCCTTGGCCCAAAGACGTGGCTGGCATGGTTTGCCATTGGCACGGTGGCGCGGCTGGCATGGTTGGCACGCCTTGGCGCAGAGACGTGGCTGGCATGGTTTGCCATTGGCACGGTGGTGCGGATGGCATGGTTGGCATGCCTTGGCGCGAGACGTGGGCGCATGGTTTGCTTGCTATCGGCACGGTGGTGCGGCTGGCATGGTTGGCATGCCTTGGCGCAGAGACGTTGCTGTTATGGTTTGTCATTAGCACGGTGGTGCGGCTGGCATGGTTGGCATGCCTTGGCGCAGATACGTGGCTGGCATGGTTTGCCATTGGCACGGTGGTACGGCTGGCATGGTTGGCACGCCTTGGCGCAGAGACGTGGCTGGCATGGTTTGCCATTGGCACGGTGGTGCGGGCTGGCATGGTTGGCATGCCTTGGCGCAGAGACGTGGGCTGGAATGGTTTGCCATTGGCACGGTGGTGGGGCTTGCATGGTTGGCATGCCTTGGCGCAGAGACGTGGCTGGCATGGTTTTCCATTGGCTATGGTTGGCATGCCTTGGCGAAGAGACGTGGCTGGCATGGTTTGCCATTGGCACGGTGGGAGAATTAGGGTTAGGTGTATACGGAGGTGATGTCAGTTAATACTATAAGGGTTCTGTCGTGGAACATGACACATGTATAAAAAAAGGTACCCCGGTAATTCTTACGTAAATACGCTGATTGATGCAATAAATGCGCTATTGGTCATAGTGACGTCGTGTCAGATGTACGGTTTTACGATATTATCCCTAAGCTAAAAACCACCATCAACAGTTGTATTGTCTCGATATCGTATCCATAGACGATCACACGAAGTGTGAATCGATTAGTTGTATTGTCCCGACTCAGTCCATAGACAATCACTTTCAGAAGAAAGGACTTATAGGTAGGAAAAGTTTTAGCTTGAGATATATTTGGGTACCCTCGCCTTTTCAGTAACAAAGTATTCAATATTCACCGTTAGATGAAAACCTGATTAGATTCAAGATAATATCTTTCAACCGTTAGATCGAACTTAGCTTGTTACACACAAATGAAATGTACCTTCATTTAGGTTTATGTAACCGTACCTAAACGTGTACACCATGTTGGCTCAACAATAGTTAACCAAGGTTATCTATATGAACACTCTCATATAAAACTTATTCATTTTAACCATAACTAGTTCAAATGACTCAAATGAAACTAATTAAAGAGTTGTTCAATTGCTATATTCTCATAGAAGTATACAAGAACACAATTGAAGCAAAATCGGTTTGATTCACTCGAATCAATCATGAACATTATAGCAAAATCGGTTTACAAAGAATGCATCCCTTAATATATAAATGTATTAGTTCATGTCACAACCGATTTTAGAACTTTAACCACTCAAGTATGCAAACGGGTACGCTTACTTAAGTAGCCGGACCAAGATTGGTTTTCGCCAGTATGCGAACGGGTACGCACACCTCCAATCCCAACAAAAATTTTCGGACCTGAACCTTACGCAAGTATGCTTACGGGTACGCGTACTTAGGTACTCGGAATTCACAAACTAACAGGTACGCATACGGGTATGCATACTATGGTTCCCGGACATGAATTACACATACGCAAAGTGCATAACATGTGTATAATCCAATATGGTTAATTGTTGTAAACTCTTATTTCAATCATTGAAACTTTCTTAGAGGATGACAATAGCCGTTTTCACACACTATTAGCATCAAAGCAATTTTCAAGTTATTGAAATAATCATAACGAAACATTCCAAGTCTACACCAAATGATTGTATCACACAAACCATGTAAGATGTTACTCGGCAATTTTCACATGATCATCTTTTGACTTTCGTCAAGAATATAAGATGAACTTGGTCGAAGTGAAAGCTTGCCAACACATATTCCGAGAAATATGTAAGCGAGTTAAACTCAGCTCGAAATCCCAAATGTGTATAATAGAAAACTATATCGTAACACGACTTATGTATCAATATAGGAGATAGAGTAGAAATAGACTTTCCAAGTGATAGATGAGTTTCAGTCTCCACATACCTTTTTGTTGATGAAGTTCCACAAGCTCTCCTTAGTAGTTCTTCGTCTTCAATGATGAATGCCGTGAAGTTTAATGCTCAACTACACAATCTATCATAGTCCGTGTAGTTGCAGGAAATCCTACAATACATCCCTCACAAGAATCCATAATAATCAACCAAAAAGAAGGATCAAGACAAAGAGATTTTGGACATCTTCAGCAAGTTGGAAATCAATATTCCACTTATTGAGGCCATCAGAACGGTCCCCAGGTGGGCCAAATTTTTGAAGGAGTTGTGCACTAAAAAGAAAAAGGTGATCGGTAATGAGGTAATGAGTGTGGGGGAGAATGCTTCGGCATTTCTTCAAAAGAAACTCCCACCTAAATTAAAAGATCCCGGTAGCTTTAGCATACCATGCACAATTGGTAAAACCAGGTTTACACGAGCTTTGCTAGATTTAGGAGCATCTGTTAATGTTATACCTGCTTCAATTTATGATTCTCTTAATCTTGGTCCTCTCAAGGAGACTTGTGTAGTTCTTCAAATTGCTGACCGATCTAATGTTTACCCTAAAGGGGTTGTTGAGAATATCTTGGTGCAGGTGAATGAGTTAATATTTACAGTAGACTTCTATGTTCTAGACATGAGTGATGCTAACTCATCAAAGTCTACACCCTTGTTGTTGGGTAGCCCATTTATGTGCACTGCTGGAACAAAGATTGATGTCCAACAAGGTACCTTGACCATGGAGTTCAACGGAGAAGTCGCCCACTTCAATATATTTGAGGAGATGAGGTATCCAAGTGATGTGAGCTCTTGATTTTCAGCTGAAATCGTGGAAGCAGGCTAAAGAGTAGCCGAAATATGAAGTCGGGCTGACGACGTTAAACCAAGCGCTAAATGGGAGGCAACCCATCGGTTTTGTATCTCTATACCTTTTATTTTTGTTTGATTTTTATTTGTTTTTATAGTTTTCATATCATATTTTGCATTCCCATCTTAAATTCTTACAAAAGTCATATATCTATAGTGAAAGTTTGATGGAAAGCTATTTTTCGTCAGAAAAATTCTGACTGCGCACTTGTTGCTAAAACAGCTCTCGAGACTTCATTCGGAGTCCGATTTGAGTGGTTGACCCCAAATTTTAAATAGGACATACTCTTATTTATTTTCCAAAAAGAAAATCTGAATTCGGAGTCTGTTAAGTTGAACCGATTGGCCTGGACATTTGAGTTTCGATAATTTTCCAGAACTTTTTCAGACTGCGCGTCTGTCAGTCCATAGGGCATAAATGTCAGACCATTTATCGAAACACTGTGTCTTTTTTACGGGTTATAGAAAAGACGTAGGCGAACAACTTTCGTCAAGGAAGTTTTACCAAATTCCTTACCGAATTGTACAATGTTTGAGTTTTCCAGGCTGTTGCGTCAGAAATCAGAAATTTCGGTTTTTTGAACATTGAGGACAATGTAGAGTTTAAGTGTGGGGGAGTAGTTAAGCATGTTTTGGTAGTATTTTAGTATTAGTATTCACTTTTGCAAGATATTTTCAGTATTTTATATAAGTAAAAAAAAAAAAAAAAAAAAAACAGAACTCTATGATTTTTCTTGGCGTTTTTGAAACTTCATCTCTTTGAGGTTTTTGAGCTAACTCGGATGACACCAAATCTGCCTTCTGGGCTGATAATTTCGATTCTTGTGGCTATAGAATTTATTATTGTATCCGAGGAAACTCATTTGCTAGAAATAGCATGATAGTCGTTGAAAACTTCAATACAAGCACTTGTGCATGCATTACTCGTAAGTCGTATTTTATCAATATTGAATCACCTTCTTTTTACTTTTGCAGTATATGTTTCTCTAAGTGATTTTGTGGGACTCTAGTACTGCCATGGATGTTGTCGCAAGGAAAAATCGTTGGTCGAGATAGAAGCCCCAAAGATAATGAAAACCGATCAAATTAGTTGGTTGTATGTAGTAATTTATGGTGAAGATTTCATCCTAAGAAACAATGTTTTACATTTGTTTAAAGGAAGTAAGTTCGTGAACTTGTTTCATGAATTGAAAGGGAAATCATTAAGTATATTGATCCTAATTAATCACCATGATATGGTATGATCGATCCTTGTAATTGGTGTGATCGATCCTAGTAATTGGTGTGACTAATCACAAGAGCTTGTGTAATCGATCCTTGTAATAGGTGTAACCGATCCTAGTGACTGGTATGACTGACCACAAGTAGGTACCAAAATAAAAATTAGGCTTGATTACCACATTATTACTATTTGTAGCAAATCCAAAAGATTTGAGGTGGTATTCGACACTTGATGGCACCAATGTGTGTTCTCCTTGTTTCCGTCGCCTAAACAAGCGTGGAATGCAGGATCCATGGGAACTATCATGAGTATGTCGTTGGATCCAAAAGATCCATATTTGTCAAGTTGTCGATGAATTGAGCGAAAATACATCATTATTTATTGCGAATCCGAATCAAAAGGATTTGATGTGGGCATACGTGAGTGAAACCTATCATCATTATTTAGCAAGTCAAAAAGACTATTGATGAAGTTCTCGACGCTTGGATAGCAGTATGTGTGAAACGTTGTCCCTGTCTCCGTCGCCTAAACAAGCGTGGAATGCAGGATCCAAGGCAACTATCACATACTTGCTGAAACGAACATGCGCTTAGATAGTATCTAATCATGTTGTCGAGTTAAATGGGTGCTTATCTCAACTATTGTGCTAAATATATAAATAATCCTTTGGCAACTCATGCAACTACTATGGGTAACATCGTTCATCTTAGTCTACATTTGCACACTTCACTTTTCCATCCATTCTCTTATCTATCCATGTGATTCAAGTTTCAGAATAGATACGCTAGTATTATGCGTAACGTCGAAAGATATTGCATCAAGTATATGTAAATGACTATATTGGTAGAGTTTGCTTATTTTTATGAATGTCACACGCAAGAAATTTCTTATGTGTGATGATTGGAATTCATGTGGGATATTGATAGCTAAAGAACATTAGTAGGCTAATTATTTAGCTTGCTCATTGTCTATCCTTAATTGCTTTTTGTAGCTATAAATTGGAATAGTTTTGTGGGTATACCTCTTGTAAACCCTCACGAGACTATAACTCACCCTCACGAGACTATAACTCGTCCACTAGGGATACCTAGGGGTTTAAAGGATTGTTGCACATGCTAAGTGTAACCGTAATTCCAGCGAAACTGAGTTAGGATTTGGTTTAGGTTGGGTAGTTTGCTCGAGGACTAGCAAAAGCTAAGTGTGGGGGAATTTGATAAGTCCATAATTTACTATACTTTTTTTTTATCAATTCCATGCTTGTATTTGCTATGTTTCTTTCATATTGCCTTGTATTACTCTTGTTTTCTTTTGTTTGTCTTAGTTAGGTAGAATCATCCAAAATGAGCGAAAAAAGTGCTAAAGCGGACATAAACGTGAGCTTGGACTAAGGACCAGGAGGAACTCGACCAAATTCAGGAGTATTCAACTCTATTTTGTAGAGAATGAAGAGACGAAAAGAACGCAAAAAGAATGAGGTCATTCGTATGCAAAAGTTGTGGGCAAAACCGTATGGATCAAAAGTCTCAATTCTTACCTACGTGTACCAACTACCAGGATTGGTTACACCCTCCAAGAAGTGACGAAAATACTTGACAAAATTGGTTTTCTTAGTTCGGAAGTATTTCCAAACCCAAATATTCTTAGGGATATTTAGAGATACTTCAAAAGACTTTTTAGGAGAGTTCCAAGGACCGAACGGAGATTATCAAGAGATACGGAAGTGGAGACAAGAAGACAAGGAGCGAAAGCTTGGGTTTTGGGTTCTTCCATTATCGAAATATATATTTATCTTTGATTTTATCATATGTATATCATGGGTTTCACTAAATCCATGAGTAGCTAAACTCCTATTTGATTGAGGATGAATTCTAAGTTCTAAACATGATTTGATTTAATATATGAATCTATTTTGATTTCTTCATATGATTATCGTTTGTTTCTACTATGATGAATATTTATGATTGATTGATTGATTACTTTAGGTGGCCAACTAAACTGATTTCTTAATTGATCTATTGTTAGTAACGGGTTAGGATATCCGTAATTGTTGAATAACCCTCACACAAGTAGAAAACGTGAGACCTTGCAGATGGATTCTGTGGAGCAATCGCATGTAGGAACAATACTAGTAAGTGAACCGATCGTACCGAGTTTGACTGCTAGGACTGAACCTAGATTCATAAACCCTAAAGCATTCGATTGAGTTACATTTTGTAAGCGTACCTCAAGGTGCCTCAGACGGATAGAATCCGTTGGCTAAGCGTACCTGTTATTCGGTGATATTAGGAGTCTTGGGGGTAGCTAAGCGTACCTGTTACCCTACGGTTGGTGATAATCTATGATTAATGACGAATAGATAATTATATTACTTTGATGAATGTTTAGTAACGAAGAAGGATTCCTCGATCATACTTCTCATACTTGATTACATCTTAATTTATTTGCTTTGTTATTTACTTTTCTTTATTCGCAACCTACAAACAAAACCCCTCATTTGTGACATTTGACAACTGAATACTCCCTACTCTTCGTGGGAACAATCCTTGCTTCCATTATATTACTAGTTAATTGTGTGGAAATAAGTGATTTAATTTGTTGCACTCACGACACGCATCATATACTAATCCGATACATAGCTATAAGTAGACTAGAAATCAAGTATATAGTTTTGATCAACTAAACTTGACAAACAAGCCTGAGATAGCAACGCTTGCGAGTTCGACCGAGAAGTGCTGTGACAATTTGGTTTTCCTAATTTCGGTCAAACTAGGATTTGGTTTTTTAGGCAACACCCATGTTGTACACTGGTCAATATGGTCTTTCTACCACCAAAAATCGGCGCGCCTCATCAATTTTTGCTCCGCAAGAAACTATGGACAATTGACTAACTACATTCAAAACCAAAATCTATATGACAGTTTAACATAAGATCTAAGAGTGAATTTTTGGGCAGAGTATGGAAGAGCCGGTGGGCGTAATTATTAAGTTTATCTAACTAATTATTTTAAACATTTAATTTTTGATTTGTTTGTAGTTTGTTACTAAGTAGTTAGTAACAAGATTTCAAATTAAACAATTTTTCATTTCAAATTAAAATTAAATAGAATGCAACAACATTTCAAATCAAAATTAAAACTATCATTTACTTTAAAGTTAATACTACATCGAATTCATCGTCAAACTCATCATCTCTTCATCACCGACTGGGGGAGGATCCTCAGTAGTTGGTGGCCCTATCACTCTTCCACGGAACCTCACTGATTCAAGTACCGACTGCCGTCATTAAATCTAACTTGTTGTTCAATTTGTGCTTGTAGCTTGTCAAATTTGAATTGTCACACATGTTTTTGTTAAGTATTGTGTAGGCATGAAGAATGTTATGCTTGTCATAGTCATTGACAATTTTTCTTGAGAAAGCCAAATTTTTTTCGTCTCCCTGTTTTGAATTTTCCTTTCAACCACTATTTGCTTCTCGACGGTCTTTTGATGTTCCTTAAACTCTGCCATGGTAAAACTATCGAAGTCCCCCCCTTCTTGAGCTAATTTTCTAGCTATTTTTGCTATGTTTCCTCCTAAAAGTTTTTTATTAGCATCATCATTATTGAGTACTAAGTTGACATGTGGGTTTATCGGGGTATATGGTGAAGAATTTGATGGACATGGTGAAAATGATAAAGAATTTGGCGTTGAGGGAGAACATTTGTATGGTGACCTTTTAGGTACTTGTTGATTAGATGCAAACACGTTTGAATTATATTTGTTCAACACCTTCAAAATATGATAACAACTTTCGAATTGGAAAAAAATTTCATGTTGTGTTGCCAATATGTACGACATTGTCTTTCCACACCAACATCCACAAGACCACTCTCCCGGCCTCTCTTGGCTTGCCTTATTGCAACAACATAAGAGGCGACTTCCTTATTGATCGTAACAAAGCATTGCGCCAACCCAATCACATCACAGTCATTGATGTTCATGATTTGCTCTTGATGTGCACCATCGATACACTTTTGGGTAAAATAAACATAATTATGACAAATACATTCATCTTCCGTGACATTGAATTTTGGACCCCCAACTTTATGCTTTTTACCTTGTCCCTGAGATTAAGATTATGAATCCTATTAAAAAAAATAAGAAATGTAGAGAAGGTGTGATTAGTTTATCTTGTTTTAGATTAGAAGAATATTGAGAGATTAAGAAATTCTAGAGAGATTTAGAAACTCTGGTGTGAGTTGAAATAATTTTGAAGTTGGGTATTTATAAGGAGGGAATTTCTAGCCGTTGGATGAGGAACTGATGAGAGATGATCAAATCGACGAGCGATAGCAAGACTAGCACTGTCGTTGTCCAGACCTTCGAGTGATTTGCTGACCATCGAGCAATGAGCTTTCTATCGCTCGCTAGATATTCTGTGGTGTATGTCTAAGTGGGATATTCGACACTTTGACACATATGTTTGCCACTTGTTATACCCATAGTGGATGCTAAAGTGGCAAACTATAGAGTTGGACATGTGAATAGAAATAAACCTAAAGATGGTTTAATTAGTGACCAAAAATGTTATCCGCAAGACCAAAAACGGGCGAGGGTTGTTATACATTTTTATTGGTCGATCGAAGGGATATCTTCTATATGGTCACTTCCTTGTTATTTGCCAGTCACAATAAATGTATAAAATTATAAAAATCAATGGTCACTTCCCTGTTATTTGTCAGTCACAGTAAATATATATAAAAAAAAAAATCAGTTTTTTGGTTCTCAAATTTTATAAAATTGAGGTTCACAATAAATATATATTAATTAATTTTTATCATCCAATATTTATTTGTTCGTATCGGATATCCAGATAAATATTCTGATACGAATTCGAAGCGAAGAATACTATATCCATTCGGATCTCAAACTGGACTAGGATAGTGTATGAAATTTTCAGATTTGGATACGGATAGTGCACTATTCGCATCCGGATGCATCCGTTTACGCCCTTACTTGAAAGTAAAATTTTCCGTCTTGATGTCCGTTATAACGCTGAATGAGGTTGAGGGTGGTAATGCTTAAGAAACTAAAATTTGGGGAGTAAATTGATAATATTTCTCAAAGTTACCCCTGAAAACCCTAGACTATATAAATCTGTGACGCACTGAAAATATGAAAGACTCTAAAATAACCCTAATACGTTCCGTCGAACACCCATCTCTCTTCGCGACTCAGGAAGGATTAGAGTCTCATCAGTAGCCTTAAAACTATGGTAAGTAAATCCTTCTTGCGTTTCTCTAAGAAGATCAAAAGGATAAAGAATTTACTCTCTTATGTTTCTTCAAATCTTTGAAATGTAATTTTCTAAAACGGATTTTATGTAGAGTTTGATGTTTCACACTAGAAATCAAGGGTGTAGTTGATCTGAACCTTTAGGATTATCTCTCAAAGTTTGGTTTCGTTAATTTAAAGCTGCTTACAGTTGAAGACCAAATGAAAACCATAACAAGATGCACTTCGGTGTTGTATAATCAATTAATATAGAGAGTAAACTCTTATGTGTGAAATTGAAGTATCTTTGTAACTGCAAATTACATGATGCGGATTCTTCTGTTAATTTGACATTGTTTTCTGCAATCTATTATTTCTGCAGGCTCCCAAAAGAGGTGTAAAGGCCCCAGTGGCAGCAAAGAAAAAGACTGTAAGATTGAGTTTCTTGTGTACATTTTGTGAAAATAGTACTAAAATTTAGCTCCCCATTGCATAGAATGAACTGAAGACAGGTCTTTCTTCTTGCAGGAAAAGGTTGTGAATCCTTTATTTGAGAAAAGGCCGAAACAGTTTGGCATAGGTGGTGCATTACCTCCAAAAAAAGATTTGCATAGATTCGTGAAATGGCCAAAGGTTGTTCGTATTCAACGCCAGAGGAGGATTCTTAAGCAACGTTTGAAGGTTCCACCTGCATTGAACCAGTTCACCAAAACCCTAGACAAAAACCTTGGTATGGGCTGTCATATTGGTTCCTGATTGTTGTTCCCTTTAGGGCTAGTGTGCGGGAGTATTCCTGGTCTTTTGACTGTGATTGCATAATTTTGCAGCTACAAACCTTTTCAAAATGTTGCTCAAATACCGTCCAGAAGACAAGGCTGCAAAGAAGGAAAGGCTACTGAAAAGAGCTCAGGCCGAAACAGAGGGAAAGACTGTTGAGGCAAAGAAGCCAATTGTGGTGAAATATGGGCTTAACCACATCACTTACCTCATTGAGCAGGTACTTTACCATCTTTCACCTCTCATTGCCACTATCTTGATATTGTAGTGTTAGGAAATAGGAGTACAGGACTATCATTGGATGAACTATTTTTGACTAAAAACAGCAACTAGTTAGTGGGATTTCCTTTGGTGGAACTTGGAAGTCAGATGTGCCCCTAATCAAATCTTCAAATCTAGTGATGATAACGGCATTGAATGCATTAAGGTAGTAAATTAGGAAGAAAAAAAAGCTCTTGCATGTCGGTGTTTCTTCTTTTGAAGCTTTTTTCTGGGTAAAATATATGTTGGTAGTTGTTACTGCCTGAATATGGAGATACTGCTCAAACTACTAATTCGTTTGACCCCTTATAATTACATGCTGGATGTGTATAGAGTGCTACTAAGTTATAATGATAACATTTTCTTCTTTCTTTTCTGCTATTGAGCTGTTCAGAACAAGGCCCAGTTGGTTGTCATTGCTCATGATGTGGATCCTATTGAGCTTGTTGTCTGGCTACCCGCTTTGTGCCGAAAAATGGAGATCCCATATGCTATTGTGAAGGGCAAGGCTCGTCTTGGAGCGGTTGGTTTCTTTTCCACTTTTTACGTTTTATCAGTATGACCACATTTTACCACACTATATATTGCATACTCATCAAAACATTTAACACTTCATATGGTTCCTCGTACCCTGAACAGATTGTCCATAAGAAAACAGCCAGTGCTTTGTGCCTAACATCAGTTAAGAATGAGGACAAGATGGACTTCAGCAAGATTGTAGAGGCAGTTAAGGTGCGGAAAAACTGATACTTAAGCGTTGCTTCAATTTTAGGTTGCAACATATTCCTGTTCTTTTTTACTAACTTGCATTACATCTTTTGTCCAGGCTAACTTCAACGATAAGTTTGATGAACACCGGAAGAAATGGGGAGGTGGAATTATGGGATCCAAGTCACAGGCCAAGACCAAGGCGAAGGAAAGAGTGCTAGCTAAAGAAGCAGCTCAAAGGCTTAACTAAGATTTAGTCGTGAGAAAACTAAAAATTGTAAACTTCGTTATACAAAGTTCTTAAGTTCCCAAGTCATTAGCATTTTGTTGTTAAGGAGAGAAATTTTGATTTGGTTTTCTGCCGAAGTTTTGGCATTAGTAACAATCTTTTTTTTTCTTAGATTTTTTTGACACCCACCATGAGATCTTTTCGAATATTTTGTTGTTTAAGGTATAGAATTTATCTTTTAATTGCAGGGACTTGCAATGGCTTGATCACATATCTTTGAATTTGGTTATTTATTCCTTGTTCTAGGGCTTGGTTATTTATTGCTTGTTCTATGGCCTATGGGTCTTTTATACTTGGGTTGGTGCTTAAAGAAAGATGTTCTGTTATGATATGGAGAACTTATAATCGCATTTTGAACTTAATAATTTGGTATGACAATTTCTACTTCCCCATCTATTGACATTTAGACAATGACATTCCATACTTAGATTATAATTAAGATTTCCAAGGAATCATAGCTGACCTTTGGGGAATCATAACCGTTACTCCCTAGTTTCTCTCCTTTTTGCTTTTCTTTTAAATTTCAAACTCAAAATTACTTCCTTATTATCTCAGTATCTTCCTTAGCTAGTTCTTCTCTCTCTCAGAGAAGTCAGGGTAAAAAGATATGTGCACTCCATGGACAGCATCAAGGATAGTGAGATGGAGAAGGTCATCATCCACTGTTTTCTGCTGCAAGCATCATCATAAGCATTCGGGTAAAAACTAATCTCTAATACTTTTGATTGAATTTTTTGTTTTTCATCTTAATAATGACTGTAAACCCTTACAACCCAACCTTAAACTATGAATATGTATAATTGCATTCAATCTGTTTGTAATTACTATTATTGATTTATACATAACAGATCGTTTCTGGATTCCTCCATTCACAGATGGTGGTGATCAACCAATAAGTACATTGCGAAGATCAGTATCTCATTTATTTTCGGAACCACGAATTTACCAACTTAACAAACTACAATTAGAACGGCAAGAAGAAGAAGAAGATGACAACTGCGACTACCACCAGGAACGCACTAATGAAGAAGAAGAAGATGGGATTAACAGCAGTAGTAGTAGTAGCAGCGGCAGCAGTCATGGAACTAACGAAAAGTTTTCAACAGGTGACGAAAAATTATCAAGTAGTGACGACTGCTGCGACCGCGAATCAATACCACGTTACTCAGCTGTTACTAATGAAAAATTCTCGACAAGCAGCGATGATATTGATCCATCCATACCACGTTATTCAGCTGAAAATGAGTCGGATTCACCTTCTCCCAATTCTCCTAACTTTGCTGATGGTGATTACATTGTTTTTTGCTTTAAAGAAGGCGGTGCATTTGATATCGTCAAAGACGATCAGAATTCCTCACCTGAAGCTGATTCTATGGATGGCACCATTGTTCGACTCAAATCCGTCAACCGTAAGGTGGTTAGTAATTAACAAGTCCCTTGTAATTCTCTATCTATTAGCATAGATTTTTAGATTAACACATTAAACTAGAAATGATCCAAATGTTACCAAACTACTTAAAAATGTTCTTGAATTAGCTTAGAAAAATAATTTGCATTTGTTTATGTTTGGTATAAAGAAACAGCTTATTTATAATGGCGAGGACAACAATGATAATAACATCGTAGTTGACAAAGAATGTCTACCCCAAGAGGATCACACGTCGCTAAGAGAGGAAGAAGAGGAAGAGGAAGAAGAAGAAGAAGAGGAAGATAACGGAAAGGGAAACGGAAATGGGATCGACCTTCTAACGACTACTAATAATGAGTGGCAATCCAATACCTTGAATGAGAAGGTTGGTATATTTTTCTATATCATTTCCATTATCTCTTTTTTATTTAGTATTGTATCATTGTTATATTTATTCATTTCCAAATCTCCAATTGTTAATTTGTTCAGGGGGCACTTAGTACTTGCAGAAGATCGTGCACTCATGCGCTAAATACATATATGTATATACTGACTAGGTGTTACCCGGTATTATAGGATATATGCACTATTGAATACTCTGTTGCTCATCCTTTTAATATGGTTACATGAGACGCCAGTAAATTTTTATTATCAAGAGTTGAGTTGATGGTAGACAGGAAAAAGTCCTATAACATTCTTACACACACATTCCGTTCCGGAGTATGGTACTATGATAAGCATATCCTCCCATTATAGTTTAAATTTATGTTGTTAAGTTTTCTGAGATAGTGCTAATGAACGGTTTGATTAACAATAGGGTAATGACAAGGAAGACGACGACGACGATAATAAGAGCGTATATTTCGATCCAGAGTCTTCAGTGGACATTATCAAATTAGGTCGGTCTTCTTCCACGAATGGAGATGATAATACCATCGGTAATGAGTCACAATCAGACAGCAGCACAAGTTCCTTTGCTTTCCCTCTGTAAGTTTATAAAAATCTAAGGAGTTCCTATGCAAAGCATCTTAAGTTAAAATCTTTAAACGGTTTAAATTAAACCTGTGCTTTACCCTTAATATGCTTTGAAATTTGATTACCAATGCAGATTGAACACGGAATGGACTGGGAGCCCTATAAAAATGCCTAAATTAGATTCAATGCCAAAACTACAGGCAATGAGTCTCAGGAGACATAGAAGATTGGGAATTCATTGCTGTAAATTTTAAGAGAAAATAATTGGTTTTTCGTTCTATTCTTGAGTTTCCATATGGTTTTTATCAATGTAGGAGATGTACATAAAAATTTTCCGTCCCATTTTGTTTTGTACATCCTGAAAGCATTAGCTTGTGATAAGTATCTGTTAGTTTTTTTTTGCATTTTGCCGATTTCAAAACAACAATGATGGGTATGAAACTATGAATGCGAATTAATTCCTCCAGAGAAAAAAAAAATGCAGTTGTTATTCCATGACGTGCATAATGGGGATCATATATTAACAAAAGTGTTATCAACTCTTCGCAACGAGCAGTGTCAACAGTTGGTAACTTGAAATTTTTACCACCAACCATGAAAATGGTGATTGCATCGGGAAATCCTTTGGCCAAGGAGATGGCTATATGGAAGAAAATCTTGAAATAAGAGGGAAGAAGACTTTTCCTCGTAAAAATTTCTCATCACAGTACTTGTACCTTGTACATTGTCATAGCCTTGAAAGATATACCCAAGTTAATTATATTTGTAAGGCATCACATCTTGTGTGACTTGAACTTCTATTATCAGGATTTAAAAGTATGATGGGTTACCCTTCATAGTTGTTTTACAGATGATGATTCACGTTAGGGTCGATAGACCTTGCTTTCTGGTTTTACCAGGGTCACTTTATTTCTCAAGGACAACCGTCTCTTACTGTCAAACAAAAGCTCATTTTGAAACTCGAGTTTGAAGTTGTCAGACATCAGTTTTCACTTGCAGGTGGTGAAGTTGAGTCAGACTTCAGTTTTCACTTGCAGGTAAAAGTTTAAACCGATTGGACTTAAACGACAATTCAACCAAAGATTGAAAAAACAAACAGGTAAGTAGGATTAAAAGAACAAACTCCACTAGAAGGAACCCAGTCTGCAAGACCAATGCTGAAGACCATAGATCGATTTGCGACTTAAAAATCAGACTCAGAAAGTGCTTGTAATATAGATAAGTCCATAAAGTCTAACGAAACTCCTTGCTACAACAAAAAAGAAAAGGTGAAAGGCAGAGTAAAGTTCTTGTAAACAACAATGGCTAGTTTCACTTTTGTGAGATGCCAAAGAAAATTAAAGACAGTATGAATTTCGATTCATAAAATATAAAACTGGGGCTCTATTGAGCGCAGCTATACATGCTTTTCAGGTGAGCTCAAGTAATATGGGGCACTATAAGGCTTCAATTGCAAAACACAAATGATTACTTCAGCTCAAAAGATGCCCATCAGTTCTACTGGAAACCCTCTATGTCTGTTAATACAATATAATGACAATACATAAGTATACCTTTATAATGGAAACGGATCTTTAAGATCATTGACGAGTTGAGTCTATGATACAATCATATCCAAAGGTAAAGCAGAAAAGCTGTTAATACTTTCGTTTGAACTTGCATGTTCTGGTCCAAGGACAAGAGATTGAAGATGTAATCTCATCTTGGCAGCAAGAACAACTGATTCTTCATCTTGGTTCTCTTTTGCAGTCGAAACAGCTGCAACATAAGCCTTTCTTACTTCTTCCATTTGTAGCATCTTGTTCTCATCAATGTCGTCCTGCTCACAATACTTAAATGTTCATAAAAAAGATAAAGCATCTGTGCTGTCATAAATCTCTGATATGTATACAAAGAATTGAACAACGATACTGATGAAAGACACTCTTCTAAATATTTCTTTTACTCCTTTATTCCCTAGGATTTGTACAGAATTGACAACAATATAATGAAAGAGACTTTTCTAAAACTGACATTAGAAATAAATTTATGAAATGCGAATTTAAAAAACATCACAATCAAGCCATTTTCCAAGCTTGTGCAGAATTTGAAAAGTCAGAGAAACGAACTTACTATATACGGTAACTGATCCAAGTCAGGAACGGTGTCTGAAACAACATATGAAGTAGTGTTATTCTCTTTCAATACTTCGAATAACAGTGTAAACGCTGAAAGCTCCCTCTGCATGGAATCAAGTTCTTCTTGTAAAATCTTAACTTTTCTATTTGATGTCTTTGCTTCCAACTCTAAGCATTCCAGCGTTGCTTGCTTGTTTACAAGCTTAACCTGTGGATATAATCCATTTGTTAGTTCTTGTGGCTGCAACCCTACGAATAGGAATTCTCACCAATGCTGCTACCCATACTTCTTTCTGTTTGAAGTATGGGAAAAAAGAATGTTCATGGAAGCTAAACAAGGATGTGAGATAATATAGACCAGGCACACAGTAAGAAGACTTCACTATCAAACTCCAGCGAAATAAATATTTGTACTCAGGTCCATATGTAATGTGCCGCTCGTCAAACTTGATAGGGCCTCAAAAAGTCAGTTATTAGTTGCATGGGTACCGACTCCCTCCCCCTCCCGGACAAAGACAGAAGATTCTGATTAAAGTTTCTAATACAAATGATTGTCAAACAAAAAACATTCCGTAATCAAGGGTAAATAGAGGTATGTTGTTTGTTGAGGGTGAAACATGTGGATTTTGCTTTCCGCACTTGCCACTTCGCAAGCACGTAGGTAGCTATGTGAATACATAGGTAGCATCAGAGAAGGGTTATAGACTGTCACTTGCGGAAACCTGCCTCTAGTAACAAAGGCCGCGATCTCAAATGTTTGCGTAAATGACAATCTAATTAGTACGTCAATCAATACGATGGTATTGATGAGTAACCCTTCATACTAAAGCATAACATAATTATATCTATGTCTATAGCTCGATAATCATCATGAACCATAAATCTTTATCCCTCTCGTGCTAATGGTTAAATCTGTTTAACTAAGGTGGTAAGAGATGTTCTGGGTGTGCAAATGTAATGATGGGTCGAAGTCCTTCTTTTAGTTAGCCAAGTAAAAGAATATAAGACCATTCTCCTGCAGCTAACTTTTTTCTCTGTTGGTTAGAACTGTAAGCTCTCATTTTTCTTCTACGAAATGTAGAGGTAAATTTTAGCTGATAGTAAGAATAAATTTGATACCCTTCCACCATTTAGACTATATATTAATAGAAAGACAATCTAAGCACTAAATTCATACCTGTGTACCGGAAAGTTTTAAATGAGTGGACCCAATCAATGAATCCTTCCCTGCGACCTGTTTTTTCATTTTAGGAACATCAGCGTTAAGTGCAGCCATCTGCTTCATTGAAACCTGCGCTGATTTTAGGAGCTCATCTTTCTCTGACAGTTTTCTTTGTAGTTTCTCTACTCGTTCTTGCAATCTGATGAACTCTTCCTTATCCCCCACCTTTGTCGAAGCCCTTGAGTTGCAGGTTGGGAGTTCATAGCTTTTAGCATTTTTACCTTTGTTCTTATCATGGTCACAAAGACAATCTCTATGCTTTTTAGATGGAACAGACTGTGCAGCTTTTTTGGTACCTTTTGGGTCAGTAGTCTGTGCCAACCGAACAACCAGTATCAAAATCTACTGAGATAATCCATGCAATATACCTTGGTTAAAATGAAAAGATAAAGACATGCTAGTATGTTTTTTAATAACACGGCCCTTCCTTTGTAAAGTGCCGATTGAAACTGTTTTACGTCGATTATAGATTAAGGAATGTCAAACTGTTTTACCTTGATTAGAAGGTTATCCATGTTACATTTTTCATTTTTATACAGCACAAAAAAGTCACTTTTGAGAATATTTGCTCACCATTTCAAAAGTTTCAAAGTTTTGGGAGAAACAATAGCTATGTGAATCTAAAAGCAAAACAATCAATCATTGAAAAAAATAAAGGAAGTAGGTCCTGAAAATCCCATTAAAAAGTCCCAAACAGAACAGATCTCATTCTAAAACAGCTAATAAATGCAAAATCTGGAAAGAGTATACGCAATGTTGGATGATTTATCACCTTCTTGGAATCGATCTCCTTTGACGGTGTCTTTGTATAGATCACAGAGGCTCGACGATTAAACGAAGACTTGGGTCTTTGATCCTGATCAATTTTCAAAAAATGACCATAATATTAGATCATAAAATCCCTAAATCAAAAAGGTTTAAAAAAAGAAAGTAGATAAAGATATGACCATGAGAGACTCGACGAGTGGAACAATCTCAACAAGATTCTGAAGAAGTACTCCGTCAACATTACTACCGCTGGTTCTTCCAATTTCACTAGAGAGAGAAGTTTGAGATGATTCATCTTCTCCTTTACCTCCTGATGAAACCGAAAGCCATGCTTTTGATTTGCCATTATCTTGTAAATCACTACACTGCTGATGCTTATACATTTTCTGCGATTGAAAATCCTACAATTTGATAGGACTATTATCAAGTTCAAAGAGTATAATCGTTTCGATAAACTGAGCACAGATAAGTTGTATACCTTAAACCGACCCTAGACTAGATTATTAATAAACTCTTAAACGACAAATTCAAATCAAATTCCTGTTTGAAATAACAAAAATTCTTGCCAAACCGTGGGAAAAAACTACACAAAACCGGGTACACACAGGCAGCCTTTAAGTGGGACCCCCTGCTGGTCGGTAAAGAGCTAAGAGCAACTGCAGTGTGGCGAGTAAAACCAAAGAGCAAAAACCAAAAAAAAATAAAAAAATTTGGTTTACTCCGTGCTGCGACGCTATGGTGCACGAGCAAAATTTGGTCAGGCGCAACTTTAAAGTTCGACCCATCAGGCTCACTTTAAAACTACGCCCCATTTCATTTTTTTTTTGTTTTTTTAATTCAAACGTAACTTTGAATTACGCCCCATCATCAGGCGCACTTTATACTTACGCCCCACCTCAAACGTAAATAATACCTACGCCCGGTATCAGACGTACTTTTAAATTACGCCCGACTAAAACCAAACTAAAGACCAAATATGGTTTGGTTTTTGGTTTTACTCTGGTTTTTGATCTTTACTCCGCTCGACTGCGTCTGGTTTGTGGACCAAAATTTTAGTTTTAGTCTCCCGTTGTGGATGCTCTGAGCCTAAGAAGTTACTATTGTTGTTTATTGCTAGGAAAGGTATTGAAAGCGTGAAGCAGAGCGTGAAGCAGAGCGTGAAGCGTTTTTCATTTTTAAGAAGCGATGCGTATGTCGAAACGTGAAGCGTCGTTTCATGGTTGATGTTTGAAGCGGATATTTTCGTATAAATAAATTAGTCGTAACTAGTAATTATAAATTTATTAGGAAGATAATATCAATATAAATTTTATATAAGTCTAATTTTTATCAAAACAAAGCATGTGTACACCAATTCAACCTACTCCAGACGAGTGGGAGGTGGGTGTTCAATTCCCCCTTAAAACATTCATATTTTTCTTTTAAAAGTTTTAAAAATTAGCCAAAATTTTTAAAGATTCATGAAAGATGCGCTTCACATGACCGTTTTGGAGCGAAATGTTGAAATTTGAAGCGAAGTGTACGCTATGAAGTGTGAAGCGTACGCTTCATGAAAGATGCGCTTCACATGACCGCTTCAGAGCGGAATGCTGAAATTTAAAGCAAAGTGTACGCTTTTAAAAACCATGTTGCTAGGCATAGATGGGGGAGTTATTCCTGTCTTTCGACTTGGGAGTCAAAAGCCAATAAATATTGACCATAGTTTAACCTGGCCAGTGTGGCACCTAAAGTCCTAAGGCTAACCCCTATGGGCTAAAAAGTTAACACTACTTCTCTCTCCTAGCAAGTGCTCGCAGTTCAACTAGCAGCGAGATTGAAACGATGAATGATTCAACGCTGAAAAAGTGACCTTAGCGTTGAACGGTTCAGCGCTTACAAAAATCACACGGATCACAAAAATCACATAATTCAATCTGACGGCTGAAATTTAAAGCGCTGAACCATACAACGCTGAAAAAGTGACTTAGCGCTGAAAGGTTCAGCGCTCACAAAAATTCAAATATCACACGGATCACAAAAATCACAAAATTCGATCTGACGGCTGAAATTTAAAGCGCTGAACCAAACAGCGTTGGGCAGTGGTCCCACCTGACGTGGAATGCTAATCTAGCTGCTAGATTAGAAGACCATAGGACTTAGCCTAACACGTTCCCGATTAGCTAGTGCTAGCAACATTGCTAATTGGGGTACATTTTACCGGGAAGATACTAAAATCCATATAAATAAATTGAAAATTTGACTTTTTTTTTGGGGGGGGGACGTAAAACCTAAATACATATAACCTATAACATTTGTACAATCTGCAACGTATCTTCGACAACGGTGAGAACGACACAACAAATTCAATGAATATACTACTAACGACAATAACAACAATAACATTGTTACCTCCAGATCAACAACAACAACCACCATTGCAACCATTAATTAACAATAACTAGAATTACAATCAAACTCATCGTAATTTTTGTTTTACTCGGTTACCTTTTCAAACTTCTTAGTCTGAAAAGATCAATTTTGATAAGTACTAACTTGTTTGGTTACATTGATTGCCCACATCTCCTTTTGATGATTAATAATGTTAAAGTTATAAATCCTCCGTTCACATAATGGAGGTTGATGGATCTTGCATTAATGCAACCGTTTTTCCTTCACTACGGTCACTAGGCAAATTATTAGTTGGAGATATATAAAATCATTTTTCCATGATATCTTTGCTCTTACATCAACCCTTTGACCTCAACTTTATTCCAACAAGAGAGGTAACTCATATATTTTCAATTTTTTTCACCAGATCTTAAGGCTATATACGACTTCTAAGCAGAAATTAGTGAACTTGTTCTGATTCACCTTGTCATGTATGCCTTAACCGGTCTCTGTAGAGAATGAACTAATTTTGTAATCACAATTCAGAATAAGGAGACACCACTTACATTCTAGATTGATAAATCTTGAACAATAGATAAGAGATCAAAAGTAAAAAAATATCTCTTCATTAGTCATAGATTCTACTTATTCAGTTTTCTTTGGGAAGAAATATCATACTCATACTAATCATTCTTCTTATAATTTCTAACTCAAAAACCTTGTTACTCCAAATCTTTCTTATGATTCATGAATGTTTCATCAAAATAGTTCGGGACCTTCGCATTCTTCTGGTGTAGTTCTTATCGAAAGGTGAATTTGATCCAATGCAGTAACAAGTTGTAGATTACGACGTTATAATATGTCATATCTGCAACGAACTTGTATATTTTGCTAACATAGGCAAGTTATGATATGCACCTTCTAAGAATATTTCTGCTGTCTTCATAAGGCTTTTGTAGGGATGAAAATATCTTTTCCACAATTTAATATTTGGTCCTAAGTTTTGCGAGGCGAGGCGCCAAGCATGTCGCCGCACGTCTTTTGCGCCAAGGCACACCTAAGGCTCCCAAAGCGACATGTTTTTTTTCGTTTGTTTAACTTTTGTAAGGGAGTGGATTCCGCCTTTTGCGCCTTGTCCGCTTAATTGGCCAGGTGCCCCCTTTACGACTCGTGCGCCTTTTTCGCCTTTCAAAACATAGCTTTGGTCTATAGCTAAAACAAATAAGTCAACTGAACTTTTATACCTAGTGAGTCTTTTCATGGTAAACGATATTGGGTTCTGGTCCATCTGGTCTTGTTTGGATACCATATTCTGAAGCTACTGATCATATATGACTGATGACTAAATAATTTTAACTTATTTCAAAGAGCACAATAGCATGTAACAAGTCATGATTTGTGGTGGTAAGCTACTACCTATTACCGTAACAATGGTTAGTTCTTTGACTACTTCATCTGGTAGTCCACCTATTGTATTGGATAATATTATGTTTGGTCTAAATATAAACCACATGCAGATTTTCATTGCAATGCTTACATCTAATATTAACTGATCTTTAATTAGATTTTTTTTTTCGTGGGGATATAAATCAAGTCTCTTTACAATAAACAGTAACTTTTTGGTGTCAAAATTCTTTACTTCGGCTGAAGCAACTCTTAGGCTGTAAAAGGACCTCATTTAAGGGAATCAATTGCGTAGAGCCTTGCGAGGTTCAATAGACGTAAGGAGCGCGACTGTAACTGAATTGCTTGGAGGGTGGGTTCAGTCTCAACTACATTCCATTTCAAAGTCTTATAGTAGGCTAATGTCTATAGCGGCTTAATATAGTTTGGTGTTCAAATATGGACGAGGTCCCAGGGTTTTTCTGCTATTGCGGTTTCCTCGCGTTAACAAAATTTTTGGTGTCTTGTGTTTTTCCTTTTTCCGCATTATACTATTTATCTTTATAATTGGATTAACACATGTTTGTACGTATTCAATCTAAGTAGATATGTCCTCTTAATTGTAATCGATTACGAGACTTGTTTCTTGTAGAATTTGTATCTTGAAAGATAGATAACAAGTTTAATCACTTGGAAGAATTCTGATAGAATTATTTGGACACGACTAGATTAATCTTGGATATTGATTTTTGAGATCGTCCAAGTACTCTGCTTAACAATCAGGTTCACGGACTCCGTGTCTATACACATAATGATTGAGCAGAGATTGAGATATAAACTCTATATACATATTGTCAAGGATCATTCAGTTGGTCTACTTGCTATTGTATTAAGTTCTGTTTATACAGGTTGCTGAACAGAAAAGTAGGGTGTATTTAGTATCCCCTGCGTTCTCAACTTGGGAATCAAGCAAACACATTAAGTCTTGAAAAAATAAAAGTAGAATATACACAGTGGTCCAGTTCTGGAACCGTGTATAATGACTAGTTCGGTTTGGCAAATATGCCATGTGAATAATAAACAATATGAATAATAAACAATATGTGAATAATAAACAATATGATGTTCGTTAAATTAAAAAATAAGTCTTTTATTATGAGCAAAATGAAGATGATTGTGTTGAAAAGGACCAACCTTTGGAGACTTTTGATGACACTAGTGTAGATACATTTTACTTTAGGAAAAATTTTCTTAAGGAAAGATTGGTGAGAATGTTCTGAGGAAGTTATTCCAACTTCATAATAACGATCCTTCACCTATTCAAAAGGAGGAGATTGGGTGTGACTTACCTATTGTTAAACGAAGTAACACCCGCACAAGAAGATCTTACAATCTATACCGTGAGAATCACTTTAGTAGGCTAGTTTTGTGGAAGACCCAAAACACCCGAATTCATATACACTTAAGTAGACACATTTACTAATATTTGTATGGAGTTATTGTTTGCAAAACGTATTATGGGTGGATCCTCAAATTTTCAGGATTGTTAGTATATGGGGAATAATCTTGGTTTAATGGGAGAACCCATCGGTTTTGTATTTTTTTTTTCTTATTTCTCATGTTAAAATTTCCCACCTTGACTTTACTAGAGGATTCAATTACATTGAGGCAGTGTTAAGCATGTTTTTAAACAAAAATTACAAAAAAATGAAAAATTTGAAATTCCAACTTAAAAAAAGAGTTTTACTTAAAAATTCCAACTTTTAAAGATTTGAGAGTCACTTTACTTCTAGCCTATTATTGGAAATGTTAGAACCAATTTCTTGTTTGTTTGAGTGTTAAATAATGGATTTAATCATGCTAAAAAATCAATCATTAGTGGAGACTACCCGTATTCATATCATGAGAGGCACCGACCAGAATTCTTCCATCGAGCTTTGACAAGTTAATCCTATAGAATGGGTTCCCACCAATAGAAGCACTACTCTTTGATCTCTTGAGTGCTAATTTTGTCAATCATGAGGGTGACGTCCATGGATGAAAGCTACGATTTGCAATCCATAAAACACATTTGTCAAAATCTACAAGGTTTTTAAGGTTTACAAGCAACGGAATGAGAAAAAGAGCAAATTTCAAATACAAGTAAAGAACATACAAAGAGCGGATTTTACATATATGTTGAAGACTTACACTACAATGAGGTAATTTTATATCCAAGTATGAAGACTTATTCATGAAAGCGAAGAAAAGTAAAGGTGAGAATTTTGAAAGTTTATGATTTCAAAGACTAAGAATCTATAATACCAAAAAAAAAAAAAAAAAAAAAAAAAAAAAAAAGAAAAGAAAAAACACAAGAGAAATATTTGTTCTTATTTTTTATTAGCCGTGGTGAAGGAAAATATATAAGGAAGTTTCATTTCAAGGTAAAAGAGTTACAAATTGTCAAGGATTTATGAAATTCAAGGTTTCTATTGGATGAAGTGGTGTTATCATAATTGGCGATCGGATGTGAAGGTGAGTAAGTAATCTCATCCTCAATATAAATGGTTGAGAGTTTAATCGTGATGCACAAGCCTGGATTGATGCAAGTCTTTGGGCCTTTGTGTGTAAGCACCACCGGGTGTTGTTGCCGAATTGCGGTTGCGGGGTGATGTCGAAGTGTTCTTGTGTCGATTCCTGAATAGAGGTTGTGAATTGAGATAAGTGTTTAAGTGATCAATGAAGCCTTAGAAGTGTTAAACAGATTCATAACAATGCCAAACATATTTAAAAAATAAGTCTTTGAGCATCTGCTACATTTTACTAGGACAGTTGGTGAGACTGTTCGTTAACCGTTAGGCTAGTTCACGAATCAGGGAGCTACGGTTCGTGAACCGGGTTTACCAACCCTTACTCGGCTCGAGAACTCATATAGACACATTTCGCCAACCGTACTTGGTTTATGAACTCAGATGGGCACAGTTCGCCAACCTTTAGCCTATTATACCAACACTAAAAAAATCAGTCTACGGTTTGACAACCGGGTTCATGAACTACTACCAACTGAATTTGTGGTTTGCGAACTGGTTCGCCAACTGCTAGTCTATAATACCAACTTCAAATTCAGTTCACAAGGTTCGTGAACTGGTTCACAAACCTTCCCTGTATTTCTGAAACTCAGATATCTATGTTTCGCAAAGTGGTTTGCTAACCGATCCTGAGCAGAAATAACAAAATTTTATGAATTTCTTTCTTATGATGTTTGAAACATTCCCAAATGATAAAATCAATTATATGGTCTATATTCAATTGATCCACAAATTAATTCTCAAACAATAAATTGTTTCGAACTAATATTTTTAAGGACTTTTGAATATCTATGCTAGAATAATATTTTGAGATTTTTAACAAGACAAGCTTGACTCGAAATTTCTTCTTTGTAAACCTACTAGAAGTCATATGACATAGTCTCAATAGATAGAATGGTAAGATAGTGAGTAAAATAAAATGGTTCAGTTTTTACATACCTTATACGGAAATTCTTCAAATGTCTTCGTCGATCTTCAGTCTTCGAGGGTGATATCTGATACTCAACAACCAAATTGTAATCTTGTCTGAAACTTGACTTAGTAAACTAGAAATCAAGATATAGTTTTGATCATCTAATATTGACAACAAGCTTGAGATTGCAAAGCTTTTGGGTTCAACCGAGCATTGCTCTAACAATCTAATCCTAAGGAAGAAGATATGATCTCATTAGTAGAGTCCATAAAGACAGTTCTTTCAATAACCAGTGATACGTTATCAAAGATTACACTTTTGTCCATAATACATATAGCTTCAAACACAGACTTATTTGGCCTAAAGATGTTTGCGTGCTCTGATACCAATTGAAAACGCATGGGTACCAAATACACCACCAACTTTTTCGTTCGGCAACCTGTATGGGCAAGACCTAATAAAATTGCAAGTAAACCAATTTAATGATCCTTGACATTTGACAATATGTATATAGAGTTCATATCTCTACCCATTCTCAATCAGTATGAACAAGACAATGAGTCCGTGAAACTGATTGTTAAGAACGGTACTTGGACGATCTCAATATCCAAGATCAATCTAGTCGTATCCAAATAATCCAATCACGAATTCTGTCAAGTAATTAAACTTGTTATTTATCTTTCAAGATACAAATTCTACAAGAAACAAGTCTCGTAATCGATTTCAATTGGATGCACATATATACTAAGATTGAATACGTACAACTTGCGGAAATCCAATAATAAAGATAAACAATATAATACGGAAAAGGAAAAATACAAGACACCAAAAAAAAATTAACGAGGAAACCAGAACTGCAGAAAAACCCGAGACCTCGTCCAGATTTGAACACCGAGATGTATTAACCAACTACAGACACTAGCATACTATCAGACTTCAGACTGGAATGTAAATGAGACCGAATCAAGCCCTCCAAGCGATTCAGTTACAAGCGCGCTCCTTACGCCTATTGAACCTCGTAAGGCTCTATGCACTTGATTACCTTAGCTGACATCCTGTACAGCATAAGAGTTGCTTCAGTCGCGGTGAAGACTTTTGATGCCAATCTGCCTCTAACGGATAAGCCTATTTGATTTCCATTTAGATCGAGATATCAAGGTGCGGAAATCTATTTTCAACAAACAAGCTAGCAAACCTCACAAATCCGAAACTTACGACTTCCGAAGTGCAGCCTAGATTCTTAACCGCCTCTCAAGAACAATCTTCAAAAGATTACTTAAGATCAATTTTCAGATATCTATCTTGAGGAATCACAAAGTCTGAAACAAAGAGAACTTTGCAATTTTTATCTATCTTGCCTGAAAGAGATTACAAAAACCTTGATAACAGAAAAGCAAGATCAGGATACACGAACTATCAAGGTAAAGATAGTCGGACCTGGCTTTATGAATCCCCAAAGGGAAGTCTTTTAGTCGTAAACCTAATTATGTTTCTCAGAAGAAACCTAGGTTCATAAAGGACGACTCTATCTATCAACTATGACACAAAGTGTCAGGGATTGAATTTTCTAGTTGAAAGAGCATTTCTATTTATAGATTTTCAAAACTAAGGGTTGTTAGAATCCGGTGGCATATTAGCGCTCAGTTTGAGGGAAAGTGATAAGTGCATAATCTACCATATGTATCAAATTCATAAGTTTATTTTTTTAGTGTTCTTGTAAATTACATTGCATTATATTTATTTTTGTTTTCTATGTATTTTAGTAAATTACATCACTAAAAGTGTAAAGCTAGTTCATGAACTTGCTCAGAATTCAAGCAACCCATCCTTAGTCATTCACTACAAATAGATGGTTCGTGGATCATTTAGCTATACAAACTATCCCTTGAAAAATTATGTATGATGCATAAGGTTGTTTTCCACTACTTATGCTATTCAAGAACAAGAGTGACACTTTGCAAACCTTACTTGGGGTTTGTAAAGCACATGATAGTTATAATCTTTTTAGATAGTTATATGCAATTTGTATCTAGGTGATTTCAATAATCCTTGTTTATTTTAAGGTCCTTCTTGTTAGAGCATCGCTTGGTCGAACTCGTAGGTTTTGATATTTTAAGCTTGTTGTCAATGTTAGATGTACAAGATTATATCTTTATTTATAGTCTACTAAAGTCAAGTCTCGGACTAGGATTAGAGTATAGTAGTTGAGTATCATACATCACTGAATAACCCTCAAAAATTGAAGACTAGATAACAAATGAAGATATTTACGAGAACTTCACCAACAAAGAGGTATGTGAAGACTGAGATATCGTATTTACTCATAGAATTTACCATTCTATCTTATGAGACTATGTCGTGTGATTTTAGTAAATTTAATATTAAAAAGAAAAAAATTCGAGTTCAAGCTTATCTTGGTTAAACTCTCGAAATATGATTCAAGCAATGGATGTTCAAAGATCCTTAGTAAACTTAGTTAGAACAATTTATTGTTCACAAACTATTTATGTTTCAAGTTGATCATTTGGAAATTTTCCAAGCAATAATGCATATTGTCTATGGTTATTGCAAATGTTTCAAATTAATTATAAGAGACTTATAACTACTCGGCACAAGATACACATACTTGTATGTAAAACCTATGTCAGTCTGAACTTCGCAGACTGTGCAGGTTTCTAAACCCTTTACATCTGATTTACAGAATGGTCAGTTTGCAAACCTCTTGAATTTGACTTCGTGAACTGCCAAGGTTTGCAAACCTATTAGGCTTGACTTCGCGAGCTTCCAGTGGTTTGAAAACTTATATAGTTCCAGCATTAGCATAAGTACACGAACTATTTTATCCTACTTTGTTCGCTTCTACTAAAACTCTCGTAGTCTAAGACAACTTTATTCATAATATCATTTGGGCTTATGGATTATTATTTAGTCTTGAGTGTTATTAAACACGTCTAGTTATTGTAAGTTCAAAGGATACTTAGCCGCTATGAACTATCATTGTGGATGGTTCCAGAACCCCGGACCATAATGTATATTCTTTTGTGTAATATCAAGGAGGACTTTTCACATGCTTTTATGACTTCCTAATAAGAATATCATCCAAACTGGAAAAGTACTTGGTTGGATCTCAAGCTATCTTAGCTTGAATTCGAAGCTACCTAGAGCCTTGAAAATCTATAAATATATTGACTCTTGCAATATGGTTTCTTAATCCCTGAAACTCTTGTGTCCTAGTTGTTAAGCTAGAGTCTTCCTCTATAACCTATGTTCTCATAGAAATTTATTTTAGGTACAACTTTGAAGACTTCACTTGGGCTTTCGTGAAGCCCAGTCAGACTATCTTTTACCTAATAGTTCTTGAGTCATGATCTTGTTCTTATTGACCTTTGAGGTTTTCGTAATCTTGAACCAGGAATTAGATAGCATAATTTGCGATTCCTCAAGATAGATATTTAAACTCTTATTTGATTTGTTTATATTATTCTTGATAAGTGGTTAGTAATCCAGGCTTCTCAACTAACTGAGTAGAAGTATTCCGGATTCATGAGGTTTGCTGGACTTTGTCAACTGCAAACAGGTTTTCAAACCTCGACTGAAACATATCAAAATGGAAATCAAATATGTTTTATATTAGAGGTAGATAGGTATCAAAAGTCTTTACTGAGGTTAAAGATACTCTTAGGCCGTAAAGGACATCATTTAAGTGAATGAAGTGCGCAGAATCTTTCGAGGATCAAGATATGTAAGAGACACGACTGTAGCTGAATTTCTTGCAGAGGTTAGTGATACTGACTTGACTTGTTTCCATTCCTATCGTTACTTTCAAGTCATTTAAGATTGAAAACATAACATGCGAGGTTATATTTAATACTCTAGTATTAGACTTGGTCATTTTATTATGATCATAGTGTCAAGGAAGAATATTTGATTACGAAGTATAACGTTTATCTTTTGAACTTCGTAAATGCGATATCGACATAATCTATGTAACTCGTTACTTGATGGTGTATTGGATATATGTGTGATTTCATCCTGTAGTGGTTTAATACAGTGTGATGTTCAAGATGGACGAGGTCTTAGGGTTATTCTGCAGGTGCGGTTTTCCTCGTTAACAAAACTTCTGGTTTCTTGTGTTTTTCCTTTTCCGCGTTAAAGTATTTATCTTTGTAATATGAATAACACGAGTAGTACGTGAATCAATCTAGATAGTTTAATTCCTCGTTAGTTTAGATCAAAACAAGAGTTGGTGTTGTTGAATTCATATCTTGAAAGATAGATTGCAAGTTTCATATTTGTTAGAAATCGAATCCTCTTAATTCGGATACGACTAGATTGATCTTGGATATTGATTTTTTATATTATCAAATAATTCTTCTACACAATTAGGTACATGGACCTTTATTCTATACATATTGATTCTGGAAGAGAAAGAGAAAAACTTTATACACAATCTTTCTCAAAGGTCTCTACGTTGACCTACTTGTGATTGTATTAGGTTTTGCTCATAAGGTTGTCGAACGAAAAAATAGTGGTGTACTTGGTACCCTTTTCTTTTCACTTATCTTATACTATATGGTTATTCAAGGATTATTAGTTATAAACCCTAGATTTGTTAGATTTCAATTTAAGATCTTATATTGACACTAGTTGGTCGAAATCTAGATTAGAAAGTATTATACCATTGCTCGGTTGAACCCACCAAGCGTTGCTATGTCAAGTTTGGTTGTCATATTTTAATATCAAAACTCAATTAGAGTAGCTTGATTAAATGTACTAGAGTCAACTTCGTTTAGGTTAGATTAGAAAGTATACGAATGTTGAGACATACTAGTATTACCTTGAAGACTTGAAGATCGTGAAGACGTATCGACTACAATGAAGACATCATCCCTCCACTTGAGGTTAGTGATACTGACTTGACTTGTTTCCATTCCTATCGTTACTTTCAAGTCATTTAAGATTGAAAACATAACATGCGAGGTTATATTTAATACTCTAGTATTAGACTTGGTCATTTTATTATGATCATAGCGTCAAGGAAGAATATTTGATTACGAAGTATAACGTTTATCTTTTGAACTTCGTAAATGCGATATCGACATAATCTATGTAACTCGTTACTTGATGGTGTATTGGATATATGTGTGATTTCATCCTAGGAAACTATGTTTGATTACATATGTTTAAAGTAAGTACATATACGAAAAGAAATCAATAGGTGTTTTGGTCCGGTTTTCTATGAAGATCTATTGGATGACCAATTCGAACCTAAGGTGGGAGTATTGGTAGAATCGATCTTAACTTATGTTGAGAGTTATGGTATAACCGATCCCTACCTATATTGAGATACATGGTAGAACCGATCTTAACTTATGTTGAGAGTTATGGTATAACTGATCCTTACCTATATTGGGATACATGGTAGAACCGATCCTAGATTTTGTTAGGAGTCTTGGTAGAACCGATCCTTACCTATATTGGGATACATGGTAGAACCGATCCTAGCTTATGTTGGGAGTCATGGTATAACTGATCCCTACCTATATTTAGAGACTTGGTAGAACCGATCTTAACCTATGTTAGGAGTCATGGTAGAACCGGTCCCAAGAAAAAAACCGATTTTCAATGTTCACATATTACTTACAATTTTGTGTGAGTTCGAAATTATGATTTGCTAAATAAGAAAGTTCTAGATGTCGACATAATTTGAACATGTATATAATTCTTATCTTTAATTGTTCAAAGATATTCCTTGATACTCAAGGTGATCCCAAACTGAAATATTGAGAATCTTTTAATTAGGATTTTTGAATAATATGTTTTTGATTTTCCAGCAATCAAAACATATCTCTTGAAAAGCTATATTAGTCAAGTGCTAAACAAATATTAGATATTTTCTAAAGACAGATTTCGAAATTATAGGTTGGATATTAGTTGGATATATGAAAACCGAAATTAGGTACTTTGTTGCATATCTTGAGAATCTTTCAGTTTTGGAATTTCATTTTTGTCCAAACAACCTTGGTCCATAAATAGTTGAGTTTGCATTTCTTGCAAATTATCCTAAGAGCCGGGCAAACTTCATTTGTATTGTTTCTGGTGGAGCCGTCTATCCGGAGAGAAAAGTACCCTAATTAGGCGAAATCTCTTACGACCGCTTGTTTAAAGACTTTTGTGGGATCAAAAAGCTCTACGAGTACCGTGGGAAACTAGATAATTGCATTGTTATTTTAGTTTTCGATTATTGATTTGATTGAATAATGTTTGTTATAACTTTGATTGCACCTACTTTGATTATTCTTGAGAGCCTTTTCTTCTGATATAAGGTCACTCAAACTAGATCAAAGTATTGACGGAATTTTTAAAATTGTTTTTAGATCTGAAGACAACTTGTGATCATCCATTATTAACAAACTCCATTCTGTGTGTGATCGATCATAAGTGGAATCAAGTTTGTGTTGTGCAGATACAATATAAGGCAATTGAAAATTTAAAGACAAAAAGATTTTTTCATATTGGTTTTTGTATCTCGTGATTGTGCCCGCATCTTGATCGACTGGGATTCAACTTAGATCTAATTTATCTTTGATAGATTTGATCATATAGTTGTTTAGATCGGCAACTATCATTTGGTGGTATTCTTCAGTATCTGAATCTGATAGTTGCAAATCTAGATATGATTTTCGGATTTGGATTGATCTTACCCGACAAAGGAGTTTATTAGTTTAAACGGAAGATCCTTTGTCAAAACTCAACAAATCTCTTCATAAAAGATTATTGGAATAGTTACCAAATAACTTTGTTCCTTTACTGTTTGGAAGACAATCAAAAGGAGTTGAGTGCTTAAGACTTTACATCGGTAAAGCAACTCAAGATAGTGATTTCTGTCTTGGGATTCACGTGTGTTGACCAGACGGTTGTAGGCGCATGGATACTGAGGGAACTAAGTAACTAGGGGTAGATTATTTGGTCTCAACTATACGAAGTTGGCTTTGTTCTTTGTGTAATGGCTTAATTCTAAGAGTATTCAAAACTGGACTAGGTCCTGGGATTTTTTTGCATTTGCGGTTTCCTCGTTAACAAAATCTTGATGTGTCATTTACTTCACTTTCGCATTATAATTGTTTTATTATAATTAAGTAAATAACACTTGTACGTTAATCTTAATCACTTGATATTGATCCTATAGTAAATCGGTTTTGGACCGTAACTATTATCAAGTGAATATCTTGAAGTTGTATTGTCTTGACTTTGTCTATAGATGATCACTTAAGATATCGTATTATAGGTTGAAACGAAAAGATTGTGGTGTACTTTGGTACCCTCGTCATTTCAGAAAGAAAACATAATATAAGGTGTCTCAAGAGTCCTTGAGAAGTTTTACAAGATATCTCTAGAATTATTCTAGTTGATCTTTTTGTAGAATAAGTTAGATATCTCTATAAGTTTGAAGAGTATAAACCCTAATTTTACAAGCTTGTTTTGATATCTATTTTTTACCTGGTAGTTCTTCAAAACAAACAAAAAAATTCCAAAACCTTGATTCTCATGTAAAGGGCAATCAAATAGGTATTATGTGGAAGCATAATAACTTAAAGTCTTCACTACGGTTGAAGAAATTCCTAGCTAGGCATGTAAAAGATGTTAGTTAGGGGAATCAAGTACGCAGAGTCTTGCGAGATTCAAGAGATATAAGGAGCGCGACTGAAGCTGAAGTTTTTGGAGGGTTAATTCGGTTTGCACTACATACCAGTACCAAGCCCGATAGTAGGTTTGTGTCTATAGTGACTTAATACAGGGCATCGTTCAAATTGGACTAGGTCCCGAAGTTTTTCTGCACATTGTAGTTTTCCTCGCAAACAGAATTATATGTGTCTTGTTTTACTTTTTTACTTTCGCAATTTGTTATAATTAAAGTAATAACAAGTGATTAGATAAGCAACCTAGATAGTTTTTCTAAATCATATTGTCTAGATCCTACAAGCTACTTTTTCTTGTTGAAATCATATCTTGATATATAATTTATAAGACTCGCATTTGTTGGAATTTAGATCTTTTACGGTTCGGATGCATATTAGGTTGATCTTGGATATTGATTTTTGAGTTCGTCCAAGAAATTGTCTTACATGTTCATGAACGAAAAATTCGGTGGTGCACTTGGTACCATCTCCATTTCAGAAACTCGACCCATCGGAAGAAAAAAAAATTGGTCTGCTACATTATTAATTTGCTAAAACTAACAATCTTGATGGACAGATTTTGGCCTTAATTTTGGGTATTTCGTCAGTTTCATCACACGAAATTGCATGTGTACGGGAAATTCAAGACTTTTTCATATATAAGGAGGCTTTATAATAGTAACTACACACAATTTTACACAGAGAACAAGGCGTCGAGGCTTGCTTTTATAGACTTGAAGATTTATTTACTATCCACAAATTTTTTGCATTATCTTTCTCTTTGTATAATTTCCATGGATTTTAGTAAATCCATGATTAACTAACTTTTTATTATTGGTTAAGGATGTAATATAAAGTTTGGAACATATTACTTGATTGATTTATTTATTTAAGTCGGCGATTAAGTAAACACGTGTTCATATTTAAAGCTAGAGTAGAGTTTGACATACATAATCATCGACGACCTTGGCCACAAGTAGCATGGTGTGATTAATGATTTTAACTAACGATATATTCACGTAATTACATGTAAAATGTGACATTTATGATCGGTTGCAATCCATTCAACTCATTTGTACACTTTCTACAACAACAAGTATAGTAATGAGTAAGGGATCGATCATGGAACTATTGTCAGTTGTTGAAATATTTCGTAACTATAGAGTTCATTTCGTTGAATTTTGTATTTAATTTAAACTAAAGTAGAAAAGTCTTGCAGGAAAGCTAAAAATTTATATATACTAGTTAGTGCAATTCCTATGGGATGCGTAAATCCTGCAACTCTTAGATTGCCCATTTTTATCCCACTTTAGAATAGGCCAACAAATCTGAGGGTTTGCCCACCACAACGCAACAAGAGATGCACGTCTATTTATGCAGTCGCACGGTGCAAGAAGATCCTCCCATCGGATATATCTTAACGGCTAAATCCAACGAGACTCTTTGAATTTTCTATGAATATTCATTTTTCATTCATTTTAATCACACATTCCCCCCCCCCGCTTATACTTCCTTACTTGGATTTGGATATTAAGTAATATGATTTAGGTATATTTAATCGTGATGCTTCTGATGATAATGTTACAGTTGAAAGTGCCGAAGCTACTCTCAAGTAAGTCTTTTCTTGAAAATTTGTGTATACACAGTCCAACACTAGGTTTAATCTATCAGAAAATTTCTTAAAATCCATATTCGTATCTCAAGCAGTTGATAAAAAAAATCCACTAGAGTTCGTGGTGTCAAATTTGTAACTGATGAAGATGAATAAATTTGTATGAATTATATACACTTTACAAAATATAATATCAATGGTTACCAACAAACAGGAGCTAAATTTTATCAAAAAAAATTTGACAAATTTTCTAAAGAAAACATATGTCATCGTGATAGTGAAGGATTGTCTTGTCGTTTTCATATTTCACTTTGGGAAGTTGTTTAGTTTTTGTACTCTTTTACATTATGAACCCGGATGTCCAAAAAAAAAAAACGCCAAATCCAACAATCATAAGTAGCCGAAACTTTTAGTATTACAGTTGTTTTTGGGTAATGACCCTTATATTGACCTGCCCATTCAACATAACATGCATGCCACTCCAATGCATGCAATCAAGACTACATAGCATTCGTGGAAACCCCTATTTGTGTTTTTGGAAACAATTCTATCAAAATATATTCTAAGTATGTTTTCATAAGAAAGTTGGACCAAAATGGTCGATTACGGTGTCATAAAACATTTTGAGATACCTAAATGCGGTTGTTTTGCGCATACTAATGCACTCATCTGTGGAATCTGCTGGTACCCCATAACATAATATTTGTAAGGATACAAGGATTTTTTGTTCGAGACTAAGCTTAGTACATGTCGTGCATCATATTGATGATTAAATAAATGTTGTACCTGAAGAAGCTCATCAATAATACTTTGAGTCAAGTTACGGCTCATACGGAATCGACGCTAAAAATCTGCATCAAATGACACTCATTCATGATCAAAATAATCATGCACCATCTTATCATGGTAAAAATGTCGAACTCGCACACGTCCATCTTCTAGTGAAAACTTCTTTTGGGTCTAAAGTGATAGATATCATCCCCGGATGTAATTGCAACATAAATTTTCATTGCCTTCTATTCTCATTTGACTCTTGACAATTGATGTAAAATCTATAAATACGTTATTTGCTCCTCTTCCCACAGGTTCCATCCACTTTCATATATTCCTCGGGAGAATCAATATCCGGACTCGTGGTTGAAAAATTAAATTGATGAAACTGAGTGGAAATTGATGTGTGTAAACGAGTGTTTTGATTTTAGTACAAGAGGATTGACTAATTTATATAGGGAAAAAATTACCGCTAGTTACATTGGAAAACTAGATATTGGCGGCAGAAGATAAGCCGACAACGGTTAAAGGTAAGATGCCAACGGCTGAACTCTAGCCGTTGGCGTCATAAATACAACCGCACGGCCTAACCTTCGCCGTCTGCTTCTTAAACTAACACTTATTACATATATTACCATAGTGGAAGGTCTACTTTACATAGCTACATGGTTGACCGAATTTGATGATTTGCAAAACATTATAGGAATTGTCCTTAGAGGTTTGATCCTCCATTACCAAACATTTACATCATTCAATTGGAATTAATATTCAATCTGTATTATTCCAAAATCCCTAGAGTACCCCCATCAAGATCATACTCGTGTAACAACACATGTATACCACGATGAATATACAAGTCTTACATAGAGAACAATCCAAATAAGTAACAACACATGTCACATTTTACATGTGATTACTGAAATTTATCGTCGCCTAAGTAATCACACTATGCTACTTGTAAATAAGGTTGTTGACGCTTTTTGTTAGATCATAGCTCGGTTGAACCTACCAAGCGTTGATATGTCAAGTTTGGTTGTCATATTTTAGTATCAAAACTCATCTAGAGTCGCTTAATTAAATACTAGAGTCAACTTCATTTAGTTTAGACTAGAAAGTCTAGGAATATTGAGACATACAAGTATTACTCCGAAGACCTGAAGAATAAGAAGAAGTAACGACTACAACGATGACATCATCCTTCCACTTGAGGTTAGGAATATTGACTTGAACTTGTTTCCATTCCTAATGTATCTTTCAAGTAGTGCTATATTGAAAACATAACATGCGAAGCTTGTATATAAATAATACTCTAGTAGATAGACATGATCATAGTATTAAGAAATTATATTACGAAGTATAACACTTATCTTTTGAACTTCATAGATATGACATCGACATAATCTTATATATAGTTTTATGATTATGTGTATGGGTTTATGGTGAACATTTCATCCTAGGAAACAATGTTTTACAGTGAAAGAATATCTAACTGTAATGCAATTCTTGCCGACTCTAACAATGATGAATCCTGTGAGTCTAATCTGTTAGAGCATTGCTCGGTCGAACTCGCATGCGTTGCTATGTCAAGCATGTTTGTCAATGTTAGTGATCAAAACTATAAGTCTTGATTTCTAGCCTACTATAGCTAAAGGTCTCGGACTAGGATAGAAAGTGTAGTTGAGCTCAAGAACTCCATGGCAATCATCATACAAGACGAAGGACGACTCAAGGAACTGGTGGAACTTCATCGACTAAAAGGTATGTAGAGACTTGAACTTATCTGTCACTCAAAAGTCTATTTACTCTATCTCCTATTCTTGAGACAAAAGTCGTTTTGACATATAGACTTTCATTATACACATTTGCTATTTCGAGCCGAGTTTATCTCGCCTATCTATTTCTCGAAATATGTGTTGGTAAGATTTCGCTTTAGCCAAATTCATCTTTACCTAGTGACGAATGTCATGTTATGTTTCAATCACTTTAAAAATTGCTCTGACGAAAAATGGTCTGTGAATAACGGCTATACAACGTTCTCTGAGAATGTTTCAATGATTGAAATGAGAGTTTAGATTACATAACCATTGGTAGGATATAAGCATTGTTGTGGAAATGATGAGTGCTAAATAGTGCATATTTATACACCTTTTTATTGGCATTTTACTCATCTTTTGTGCTTATAAATTAGATATTATCCCATATTCTGTATTTTCCTTGTTTTTAAGAATAAATATTTGTATTAATTAATTTTGTGTTTTTAGGTAATAAATAAAGCTCGGAGAATCTGAGGAGCCAAAAGAGCGAAGAATTGGAGTCAAGTGCCCAAGGAGTAGAAAACCGAAGCCCGCGCGCGCAACAGTTGCAACCCAACAAGTAGCAACTCATCTTCAAGACATGGGCTTGAGCTAGACCCGACCCGTGACCCGGATCCGAGCCCGTCCATTCCAGGCCGTTAGATCTTCATCCAACGGTCGCATCGGTGTCGCATCGGGTTCCCACGCATCCAACGGTCGCTGCCTTACTCACATCGTTTCACGCTACTCTCGCTCAACAGCAGAATCACCCGCCTACATCTTTGGCCGTGAGATTTTCCACCCCGAGATCCAACGCTCGCTAAGCCTCTCACTTCGACCCTTGCTACACCCGCTACACAAAGAAATCTACCTAACCCTATACCCCCACTCGACCAAACCCCATTCTTCACTCCACCTTCTCTTTCTTCTTCTCTTTTCACCTCTGCAAGCTCATCTCCCCGACACAGAGCAAAGCTCTGCAAAACCCTCACCACCACCATCTCCTCTTCCGTCACCATGACCCGTACCAGTCTCAGCCACCAACAACTCATGCATAGCCCGCTCCTAGTATTGATTATCTATTACATAGCTTCTCAACCCTAGAAGCTAAATGATAGATAATTGAAACTAGGGTTAGCCAACAACCAAAGCATGGAGCGCAGGAGACGAATTGACAGAGGCGAGATTCAGAGAGTATGGGTTTGATTTTATCTTTCATTTATTTCGATTTTTGAATTAAAGAATTAGGGTTTAGTAGCTTTATGGTTGCATGTATAAATTGAAGACAGGGGTGTGTGTAATAGTTATGCCTGGGTTAGCCAGCATCAATTAGGTTTAATTCTGTGTTCTTTGTTAATTTTATTATGTTTTAATTTAAGTGCTAGGGTTTCAATGAAACCCTAATTCCAATTTGGGTTTAAACTCTGTTAAATTGTTCTTGAGTAATTAATGTTATTAGATAGCTTCAAATTTAAACCCCTCAACCCTTTTCTCTCACAGTGCATGCCAACGCCATGGATGCACTGTAGTTAGGTTTAAACTGAGTTGAGTGTGTTTCAGCTCTTGTTTCTGTTAATAATACTAACTCTCTTGACTGGTTGTGCTTCATCAGACAACCAGTACTCTAGGTTAGCAATTTAGCTGGTATTTGAAGGTTTACAAGGTGAAACTCCTTAGTTAAGTGGCAGAATTGACACACTGCCCTTAGCTACTATAGGAACAAGACATTTAACTTAGTTGAAAGCACAATAGAGGTTAGTGGTGGATTTGCAGCCCTAGTATCACCCTTTATCTCACTGTTTACCTTAGTTTAGGTTCACTTCAGTTCAAAATCAGCCGTATCGGCACAAAATATATGCTGTCACTTTGTTACTATCATTTGAAGTCAGTAGAGTAGCCTTAGATAATTGTAAGCACTCCTCGTCTCTGTGGATCGACCCGTACTTGCCGCGTCTCCGATAGACGCCGTGCACTTGCGGTATTACACGTAGGTCAAATTTACATACACTTTCGAGGCATACCAAGTTTTTGGCGCCGCTGCCGGGGACTTGGCGCGTGCCTTGCTGATTTTTGGCTAATACTTCACTGAGATTCATCTATCCCTGTACATATTTACATTGTTTTTGCTGTTTTTAGTCCTTTGCTATTTTAACTTAGCTTAAATTCTTTCCTATGTTACATTTTTACATTCTGTCATTGCATCTGTAGTTTCCTATTGTTCTTGTTTGACTTAGTATAACTTGTAGTCACCATAACCATGTACTTGTAGCTTAGTTGTTTGCATCTTCTCTTGCATTGGTTCATTGCATCTTCACTAGCCCTGTAACTTGTAGCTCAAATTTGGAGCTTTGTCATTAGTTTACAAGGAGACTAAGCAGCCCGTATCTTAGTGTCAGCCTTGTAACTCTTGATCCGTTTCAGTCCAAGATACTCTCAGTGCATATTCTGTAGCACTGAGAACTGAGTTTGACATTGAGCTGTTGCTTAGTCCTGTAGCATAGCCCTGAGTTCTGAGTGCTAAGCTCTGCAGTTGTAGCACTATAGAGGTTTCTTGTTCCTATGGTAGACAAGTGAGGTGTGTCAATTCCATCACCTAGCTAAGGAGTTTCTCCTTGTAATCCTTCAATTACCAGCTAATTTGCTAACCTAGAGTACTGGTTGTCTAATGAAGCACAACCGATCAAGAGAATTAGCCTATGATTCTAAGGATTGAGTCAGTAGCATTCTAAACACAAGTGTAACCTAACTACAATGCATCCATGGCATTGGCATGCATTGTGAGAGAAGAGTATTAGATGCTAGAATTGAAAGTATCTAAAAATTTAAGCCCTCAAGAACATTCAACAGAGTTTAAACATAATCAGGAAATTAGGGTTTCAATGAAACCTTAGCAAATTAAACTAAAACATGGTAGAATAACAAAATACACAAAATTAAACCAAATTAAAGCTAAATGACTGCTCTGGCTAATCCAGGCGTGCCCAAATTCATTCTCTACTGCTTCTATTTATACATGCAACTGAAAAAATCCCCAAACCCTAATTTATTATAAAACAGAAAATAATTCTCACCCACTTCTCTGAATCGCTTCTCCTCTTGTCGTGCGGCTCTGAGAACTCCATCCCTTGATTGATTGATCGAAACCCTAGTTTTAGTCTTCTCTAAATTAGCTTCTCCAACCCTGGGAAACCAAGGAAAAGCCCAGAACTTGAGCTTGTGCTGCTGTGCAAACTGGTAGGTCTGAGCCAACCCAAGGATAAGTGCATGAATTGAGGTTAGTAACTGAACTTCCCCTGTATGCCCAAGGAAAAGTGCAGGTGCATGTACATTACTAAGCCTCCCATGAAAACCTGAAAGCCCTGTGCATCACCCTGAGCATAACCCTGTTGAATGATTTGTGCATAACCCTATTGGCTGAAACCTGAGCAAGTTGTATGTATAATCTCCGACTCTGCACCTTGACCTTGAGCTGCATCTTAATTGTGCTTGTATGCTCCCTGAGCTTGTGCTCATTAACCATTGCAAAAATCCATCAACCCTGAGCACAGCTCCAGCCCCTGAGCTGTTGAGCTTGTGCTGCCACTTGGAAAGCCAGGTTAGTTACAAGCCTAGTGACAAACCTCTGAGCATTTATAAACCCTGCTAAACTTGCTTGTGATACCCTGTCAACCCTGAATCTAGCTTGTGAAGAATCTGAGTTGAAGTCAACTCAGTCTGTTGACATCAACTGAGTGAGTTGATACAACTGACCTGTTGAACCAAGCTAATTGGCAACCCTTGTATGCTTTATAATTTGCCAGAGGCTCATCTATTTTCACTAGCTAACCAGTTCCACTTGTAAAGGCCAAGTCACATGCTAAACTTTATGCTCTGAAATTTTTGAAAAAACATACTCAGATCCTGCTGACATTGTGATTTGTTGATACCCTGAGCTTGTGAGCCACAGCTGAGGTTTCCAAATTTGTTACAAGCCCAGTTGACAAACCCCTGAGCATGTTGAGACTGTGGGTATTGTTTATGTGTTGAGAAATGCTTTTCTCGTTGCATCTCGAATCTGGCATCACTATTGTGTGTGTGATTGTGTAGCATTTGAATGAGGGTTTAGGCACTTGAGACCCATCCTAAGCATTGCTCATTTGTGAGAACTAGTGCATCCAGAAACCCTCACAATCGATCCATGTTCATGCTCATGTGATAACTTTTGCCTAATGCTAAGCATGATAATTTGAGCCTTACAAAGCCCCTGTACCTTGAGCCGCAAACCCCGAGCTCACCCAAGAGTATTGCTCTACTCGTTAACTTGCTAGCCCCCTGAAGCTACAAGTTTGAGCAAACCCTGAGCTTGGCTGTAACCATCTGACCTGCATCAGCTGTGCTGTGTAGATTGCCAGCTTTGGCTGAACTGAGTGGCAAAAAGTTTTTGTTCTGTGCATATAGATAGTGTTGTTGCATAAGCTACCCTGCACTGCATCCTACCAAGTTTTTGGCGCCGTTGCCAAGTGATGTATCATATTTTTGTGAATTTGTGTTTTTCTTTTGCTGTGCTGTGAATGCCTGTGCTTAGGTCCAAAGATTGGTGTGTTAATTTTTGAGTTTTTGTGCTTAGTAATGATAAAATGTATGAGTTTGTGCTGCCCTGTGCTTGTTCTTCTGCCAACCGTGCATAACCTGAGTTGCACACAACCTGTGCAACAAACTGAGATCAAAACTGAGCCAAACCCCAACCACTGTACACACCTGGGCTGTTAACCTGTCACCCTAACTGGGCTCTGTTTCTGCACAGACTTAAGCCCACATATCCTAGGCTTTGCACAACTTCTGGCTGCTAACTTGCCGACCCTAAACTCAAGCCCGCAAACTCCATCAAGCACTGATCTCTGCACAAACAAAACTTTCAGCCCACATCATTTGGGCTGAAATACACCTATTCAAATTTGGGCTTAACAATTTCAAAAAGCAACTGGGCTGAACATTCCCAAACAAACCAAATCCCAATAAACCAAATTGAAACCCACATAAACCAAATTCCCACATAAACCAAAGCTCCCAACAAAACCAAAGCCCAATAAACCAAATTCCCACAAAACCAAAGCCCTTTTTTTTTTTGTTATATTTGTAAGAATGTTAATGTTTCTGTACATTATCTTCATTGTATATAATCCAGTAGGACTTGTTAATTTTTTCTTTCTTGAATCGGTTGAGTCTTCTTGTGCATTTTTTGTGCTAATCCGATATGATCACCACCGAGAATGTTGGATTTTGCCTTGATTAATGAAGCTCAACCTTGCTCCTATTAGACATCCTAATTTCTTCCCTTTTCTCTTATCAGCATAGTTCTCTCGGTATGTGACTGTTTAAAATTTTTTCTATATGTAGACACATTGAGGACAATGTTTGATTTAGGTTTGGGGGTGCATTTGCATATTTTTGCATTTAGAGTTTTTAGTCTTTTATTTTACCTTTTATTTTCAAAAAAAAAAAAAAAAAAAAAAAAAAAAAAAAAAAAATTCAAAAACTCTTTTTGTAAAAACCTCCAACTTTTAGAGATTTTAGAGTCACTAGCATGCTTCTAGCTATGTTTACATAGAGAATCGACCGAAATAACGAACTTGGAAGTACCTGAGAACACAATCGGGTTTCTTAGTTGATTAGAGCGTTAAAGTTGGATTTAACCATACCGGGAGGGCGAATTAGGTCTTTGTTTAGATATTCGGTAGTAGAATTGTGATCACCCATAGTGGAGACTACCCAATTTACATCAAGTGAGGCACCAACCTTCAATTTTTTGCAACTTTCTAGAAAAGTTGTTAGAGTGTGTGTCACCGTACGTCAATTCCGGGTAGGAATGGTGAGCTACCCAACTTCACACCAATTTCAGCACTACTTTTGATCTCTTGAGTGCTAGTTTTTGTCAATCATGAGGGTGACGTCTAAAGATGAAAACTCCTTCTAAATACCGATTTGCCGTTAGCATCACTCTCTCTCTCAATCAGCAAGACCCATAGAAACACATCATCGTCAGCAAGCGGAGCATCATCAGAATATGGAAAGAAAAATTGATATAGTCCAAGGTTTATGTGCAACAAAGAAAAGAAAATAGGATGAGAATTAATAAAATTTATAAAATCAAGACAATACAAGTGTGAAAAAAAATTGAGTGATAAAGTCCTTTGTCCATGGAGTTAGTTGTTTCATTATTTGTATTTTTATTTTTCACTTATTGTAATGTAAAAAAAAAAAAAAAAAAAATCAAAAAAATCAAAAATCAAAAAAATATTGTAGTTTATTTTTGCTACCACCATGGTAAAGAAGAATTTAAAAAGAAAAATCCAAACAACAAGGAATTTGAGTAGAAAAGTTAAAAATTGTCAAGTTTTGTGAAGTTTAGAAGTTCATCATCAACATTCGAAGACCGAAGACCGAAGATTGAAGACGTTTCTATGGTTCTTATGAGAGAGTGATATTAATTGCCGATCGGGTGAGAAGTGAGTGAGTACTCCCACCCCTTGCTAATGGTTGATTTCCTTTCTTAGAGATCATCAGAAAAAGATTCTCTTTGTCCACACTTCTGTGGAGTCTCCAGATTTTATTTCGGAAGGTTATCCTTCTTACCTACAACGTGTGCAGGATTTCTCTCTTTATTCCTGCCTGCACACATGAGAGACTAAAAAGCGATCTTTTTGAGTGCAATTATCATAAAACCCTAATGGTGAGGCAGAAGTCGAGGCTTATGATCACAATCGAATCCGAATTCTTTCGTATGGTATGGTTACTTCTCGCTCAAAGACTTAAGGATGAGAATGCGTTCTTTGGTAGTTCTAACTTCCTGTTACTAGCATGCAGAAACTCTATGTCCTCATAGCTTCTAGGATGCTTGAGACTCTTTTACACTCTGAAGTTGGAGAAGGTTTTGTGGGTACACCTCTGGTAAACCCTCACGAGACTACAACTCGTCCACTAGGGACACCTAGCGGTTTAAAGGCTTAGTGCATACGCTAAATGCATTCGAGAGACTGCGACGGGGTATAGTTAGGATTTCTTATTTTCTGTTTCACTTGAGGACAAGTAAAATTCGGGTTTGGGGGTATTTGATGAGTGCTAAATAGTGCATATTTATACACCTTTTTATTGGAATTTTACTCATCTTTTGTGGTTATAAATTAGATATTATCCCATATTCTGTATTTTCCTTGTTTTTAAGAATAAATATTTGTATTAATTAATTTTGTGTTTTTAGGTAATAAATAAAGCTCGGAGAATCTGAGGAGCCAAAAGAGCGAAGAATTGGAGTCAAGTGCCCAAGGAGTAGAAAACCGAAGCCCGCGCGCGCAACAGTTGCAACCCAACAAGTAGCAACTCATCTTCAAGACATGGGCTTGAGCTAGACCCGACCCGTGACCCGGATCCGAGCCCGTCCATTCCAGGCCGTTAGATCTTCATCCAACGGTCGCATCGGTGTCGCATCGGGTTCCCACGCATCCAACGGTCGCTGCCTTACTCACATCGTTTCACGCTACTCTCGCTCAACAGCAGAATCACCCGCCTACATCTTTGGCCGTGAGATTTTCCACCCCCGAGATCCAACGCTCGCTAAGCCTCTCACTTCGACCCTTGCTACACCCGCTACACAGCAAATCTACCTAACCCTATACCCCCACTCGACCAAACCCCATTCTTCACTCCACCTTCTCTTTCTTCTTCTCTTTTCACCTCTGCAAGCTCATCTCCCCGACACAGAGCAGAGCTCTGCAAAACCCTCACCACCACCATCTCCTCTTCCGTCACCATCACCCGTACCAGTCTCAGCCACCAACAACTCATGCATAGCCCGCTCCTAGTATTGATTATCTATTACATAGCTTCTCAACCCTAGAAGCTAAATGATAGATAATTGAAACTAGGGTTAGCCAATAACCAAAGCATGGAGCGCAGGAGACGAATTGACAGAGGCGAGATTCAGAGAGTATGGGTTTGATTTTATCTTTCATTTATTTCGATTTTTGAATTAAAGAATTAGGGTTTAGTAGCTTTATGGTTGCATGTATAAATTGAAGACAGGGGTGTGTGTAATAGTTACGCCTGGATTAGCCAGTGCAGTCAATTAGGTTTAATTCTGTGTTCTTTGTTAATTTTATTATGTTTTAATTTAAGTGCTAGGGTTTCAATGAAACCCTAATTCCAATTTGGGTTTAAACTCTGTTAAATTGTTCTTGAGTAATTAATGTTATTAGATAGCTTCAAATTTAAACCCCTCAACCCTTTTCTCTCACAGTGCATGCCAACGCCATGGATGCACTGTAGTTAGGTTTAAACTGAGTTGAGTGTGTTTCAGCTCTTGTTTCTATTAATAATACTAACTCTCTTGACTGGTTGTGCTTCATCAGACAACCAAGACTCTAGGTTAGCAATTTAGCTGGTATTTGAAGGTTTACAAGGTGAAACTCCTTAGTTAAGTGGCAGAATTGACACACTGCCCTTAGCTACTATAGGAACAAGACATTTAACTTAGTTGAAAGCACAATAGAGGTTAGTGGTGGATTTGCAGCCCTAGTATCACCCTTTATCTCACTGTTTACCTTAGTTTAGGTTCACTTCAGTTCAAAATCAGCCGTATCGGCACAAAATATATGCTGTCACTTTGTTACTATCATTTGAAGTCAGTGGAGTAGCCTTAGATCAATATCAGAGCACCACAAGTCCTTGTGGGATCGACCCGTACTTGCCGCGTCTCCGATAGACGCCGTGCACTTGCGGTATTACACGTAGGTCAAATTTACATACACTTTCGAGGCCTACCAGGAAACACATATATGTATAAGTCCTTATTCCTTGATCCAAAGTTTGCGAACTTTGTTGATCAAGAGAAACGGAATGTGGCATGAGCCAAGTCCGCGAACTGGCGGAAGTTCTCGACCCGAGAATTTCTGCTGGAGTTTGTGAACTCCTTCCGTGAGCTTAAGTCCGCGAACTTGAGTAGGTTATATCTAAAACCGATTGTTCTTGAACTCATGTTTATATAAACTAATGAATGCTTTTGCAAACCGTGGCTATAAAGTTCATGAACCGATTCGAGTGAATCAAACCATTTTTGCTTTGATTGTGTCTTGTGTAGTTACATAAGATCTAAGCAATTGAACAACTCTCTAACTAGTTCATTTGAGTCATTTGAACTAGTTATGGTGAAGAAGAATATGGTTGATGTGAGAGTGATCATATGGCTAACCATTTGGTTAACTATTGTTGAACCAACAAATGTTAATGTTTGGGAACGGTTACATAAACCCAAAATTGGATATTTCATTTGTGTGTAACAAGCTAAGGTTTCGATCCAACGGTTGAGAAATATTAGCTTGAATCTAATCAGGTTTTCATCTAACGGTGAATATTGAATGCTTTGTTACCAAGCTAACATTGATTGCAAACCCTGATTTGAAAGACTATATAAGGGAGAACTCTAGCAACTGGGAAACCTAATCCCCACACCTTACGTGTGATACTAGTTGCATAAGCTAGAGTCGTTTCTCCTTTAACCTTGGTTTTCTTCTCTAAACCAGGTTAACGACTTAAAGACTTCATTGGGATTGTGAAGCCAGACCGATACTACTTTTCTTGTAGTTGTGTGATCTGATCTTCTTTGTTTCTATCGTATTTGTGTACAATTATAATAATTGGCTTGAGATTTCTATCTCCGATAGGCAAGATAAAAAGAAGTCACAAACATCTTCGTCTCATCGTTTGTGATTCCGTAATATCTTTTTTCGTTGCGTCGATTAAGATTATTGTGAGGTGATTGATAATACTAGGCTTTTCTTCGGGAATAAAAGTCCGGGTTATCAATTGGTTCATGTTCACCTTGATTTATCAAAAGACGGAACAAAAACTCGTAGGTATATTCGTGGGAGACGGATTTATCTATTAACGTAGACTTTTCTGTGTGATACAAATTTGTTTATTAAAGTCTTCGACTTTGGGTCGTAGCAACTCTTAGTTGTGGGTGAGATCAGCTAAGGGAATCAAGTACATAGCATCCTGCTGGGATCAGAGACGTAGGAGCATAACTGTTCCTTGGATCAGTATGAGATTGATTGGAGTTCAACTACAGTCCAAACCGAAGTTAATTTGGAGTAGGCTAGTGTCTGTAGCGGCTTAATACAGTGTGTGTTCAATCTGGACTAGGTCCCGGGGTTTTTCTGCATTTGCGATTTCCTCGTTAACAAAATTCTGGTGTCTGTGTTATTTCTATTCTGCATTATATTTTGTTATATAATTAAAATATCACAGGTTGTGCGTTGTTCAATCAATTAGAATATCCGACCTTTTGGTTGTTGATTTAAATTGATTGAGACTTGGATATTGGTCTTTGGTACCATCCAAGTTATCTGTCTTTGATAAAGACTCGCAAATTTATATTTGCTTGAGTATATATCATATTGAGAGATTGAGATATAAACTCTTTGATATAATTTTTGTCTAGATTGAGTCTGACTGTCTAGTTGATTCTCTAGAAAGTATATTGGAGTTTGTCCATACAGATTGCTAAGCGAAATATTGGGTGTGGTTGTTGTACCCCCGCTTTTTCATAATCAACTCCTAAAGAACTTTTTAGAAAAACTTCAGTTGGGAATTAAGGAAAATCAAAGGTTAAGTCTAGAACTTGAAAAACTTTTGAAACCTCTATCAGATAAAACTCAAGTGGTGAAATCTGAGCAAGAAAAATTGGTTGAAAAACCAAAAGGGTTAGAAACTACTTTTTCTGATAATATGCTAAGTTCTTTATGTGGAGGAAATAACCACACTGCAATCTTCCATGGAAATCTCCATCAAAATAAATTTATCAAGGCTCTTCGCAAGGGCATAAAGATTTTGAAGGATGATAAGTTTATTAGATCTCAAAAGAAAGTTGCAAACTCTTGCAAAAACAAGAGAAAGAAAGACCACAAAGAAACACAGTCTAGTGGTACATCGGCCACAGTTGCAGATGACCTCCTAGCGTCTATAGCCGGCGTGGTTAACTTATGGTTGGCAGGAAAGTATCCGGCTGTTCTGGGAGAGTTTGTGGCTAGTTCCCTATTAACTCCTTTGCTCAAGCCTGGTGGGGGATCGAGGCCAATTGCTGTTGGCACTGTTTGGAGGAGGATGTGCTCAAAGTTGGCAGCGTCTTCAGTGGGTAAGGAAATAGCCTCCTACTTAGGTAATCATCAATTCAGAGTGGGCATCCCCTGTGGAGGAGAAGCCATTCTACACTTGGCCAATAGGTTACTTGAGTTGAAAGGGGGACAGGGCAACATGACCATGATGTTAGTTGATTTCACCAATGCCTTTAATTTAGTGTACAAGACCACTTTGATCAAGGAAGTACGGAGCAAATGCCCAAGTATTGCGAGGTGGGTGGAGTTTTGTTATGCTCAGCCTGCAAGACTTTACTACAATGAATTTACTCTATCTCCGGCCTTGGGATTTCAGCAAGGTGACCCTTTAGGTCCCTTATTATTTGCACTCGCTTTACATCCGCTTGTATGTATGATTTATTCGCAATGCAAGCTTGACCTGCAAGCGTGGTATTTGGATGATGGCACATTGGTATGGGATACACTGGAAGTATCGAAGGCATTGAGCATCATTCAGTCAGAAGGTGTCAGTAGATGGCTTCATCTAAACATCAAGAAAACTGAGATTTTTTGGCATGTTGTTGACCATAGGAGTTTAGACGCTAATGTGTTTCCGACGGACATCGGTAAGCCAACTAGAGGGGTCAAACTGTTGGGCGGGCCAATTAGCTTAGATCTTCAGTTCTGCAGCGATTTAGTTCATCCTAGAGTGGACAAAACAATCTATCTAATGTACATTGTGAAGAAATTACAAGATCCTCAAAGCGAACTTCTACTGTTACACATCTGCTACGGGGTGTCATAGATTATATTTTGCTATGAGCATCACCAACCCTCTGTCTTTGCTTCAAGATAAATCCCTTTTTGATCAACGTTTGTTTCGATTTTTGAGACACATTGTCACAAAAGACGGCGGAGGCTTCGGACCCCTCCAACAGCGTATTGCCACCTTGCCGATGAAAGATGGCGGTCTCAGTATTTACATTATGGAAGATACTAGCCACTATTGTCATATCGCATCTTGTTTTCAGACTAGGGGTTTACAAGAGACCATGCTTTATGTGTCCTCCACTGATGTTCCTAGTAAGTGTTTCCAGCAAGCTTTGAATAACTTCTTAGAGGTATGTGGATTGTCTTCTTCTACCTTCAACCTCAATAATTTTCCCCCCTATCTAATGTGTTCTCTGGCAGTGTTATATTTTGATGTTGTTAAGAAGAATATTCCGTCAAACTTCTCTATGTCCAGTCGGGATTATGTTTTATGGCAAAGTAACGGGGTGGCTCATGCATTGGATTTTCTTAAGGCGATTCCCATTAGTGGTTTAAATCAAAGTCTAGGACCTCGTCAATTTAGGTCCGTGTTAAGGTATAGATTGGGCATACCTCTTTTCAGGGAAGATAGTACATGCTCAAGTTGTAACAAAAAGATGTTTGCATTGCGCTAATGATGTCGGTCTCAAATTCCGCCACGATCTTGTGAGGGATGTTATTTGCTGACGTTTGTTACAAGGATGGTGTACATGCGAGGAAGGAGGTAATGCTTGGTTTTTTATCGGATAACGGTACTTCCTTGAGACCTGCGGATATTCTTGTTCACAGTTGGGAGAACAGTCAGGATGTCTGTTTTGATGTTACTGGTGTTTAAACATTCACTGGCGGGGGAGTTCGTACGTTCATAGCCGGTCATGCCATATCTAGAGCTACTACGTGTAAATGCTATAAATACCTAGACAAGTGCTACCTTCATGGGTATGGGTTTGGTGTTTTAGCTTTCTCGACTTTAGGAGAGCTGGGCGAAGAAACTATCATTTTCTTGAAGAGGTTGGAGAATCATATCACAAACCATGACGCTAATTATTAGATAGGCGGCACTCATTTTTATAGAATGGGTTTAGCTATCCAAAAGGATGTTGGTGCAAAGCTTGTTGGAAGGCTACCCGCCAACTGATTGTAATTGACTGATACTTTTGATCTATTTATGGAGGAGTAAACGTTAAAAAGTTTTCGGGATCCCTCGACAAATGATTTTGACAAAATTTTCCAACCATGAGATTTTATATATTTAACGGCTTTCCTTTAGGATGACATGGTCCTCAGTTCTCTTTTAGTTTGTGTTTGGCTGATAAAGCAACATACTATATAGTATATTAGGATGAACCTTAATCGTCTTCCCGTGCTGTTATCAAGTGCATCTCCTAATCCCTGATCTCCTTTCTAAATTGACCATTTTTTGGTACAAAAGTTTGAAGTTCTTTTTTATTTCATAAATGTTTTAAATAAATTTATGAATGGTAAAGACAGATCAAAATAGGAGTATGTTGGATCATCAATAAAAATCTTAAAACTTGCATTTGGGAGGGAGGAGTATAACTCCAATCGGTAATCATATTTCCATTCTCTTGTAATAACTACCATACTATGTAAATTATGAAGTTTTTTTCACTGCAATAAGTCTATTATCTATTAGTTGTCCTATAAGAACAGACCCAAATCCACCAAGACCAATTTTATGTTTTGTATCAGACCCACTTGTTGCAGATTCAAGTTAAACATAGTTGTTGGATCTTCTTCAATTCGAGAAGTAAGAAAGTTTTTTTCGATCCAAATACTGCTATCAATGCAGTAATGTATAAAACAGTCCCACTATTAAGACCTGATTTGCAAACAGTCACACTTCCGCTAGTTAGGGTGTTAAGTCGGTAGGTCCCAGAAAGTCAGAGTTAAATAGAGTAATGGATTTACCTTTCTGTCCCTAACCTAAATAAACCAAATATGTAACCATAGATCGTGCTAATGTTAAATCTCGAGGATAATTTCAACCGATAAGATTGGTCAAAACAAATCAGATTATATAACAGCTAGGGTTATCATCTTCTTCTTCATGTAACCATAGATCGTGCTAATGTTAAATCTCGAGGATAATTTCAACCGATAAGATTGGTCAAAACAAATCAGATTATATAACAGCTAGGGTTATCATCTTCTTCTTCATATTATCCGTCGTTTCTCTCTCCATTTCTATTCTTTAAGCTCTGCAACAATGGCGATTGAGTGAAGGAGAGATTTCTAGTGAGTTTTATCATCAACAGATGCTTCTAAGAGCACATAGTTTGTGTTTATGGTTTGATTTAACTTTAATTGTGTTTTATGACAGATAAAAGCTTAAACAAGTAACTGGTTATGGAAAACCCCAGTTTTTTTACTAAAGAACGTCACGATGTTTGCAAACATAATGAGGTTGGTAATCACAAACCCATACTGTGAATTTCGAATTATTTTCAGAAACCCTAATTTTTTTGAATTTAGGGATTTTTACCACTAACCATAATTAGGAAAATTGGGGGATTAATACTAAATGTTATCTGTTACAATTGATGGTTGTGTTAATAATTGATAGTGTAAATTATATTTTGTTATGTGTCTATGCAGGAAATATCTGAAGAATCCAGTTAAAAAATTTAGGTTGAAATTTGTGCTACTAATAAGGTTATTTTTTGATAATTTGGATGTGAACTGTGGTGATTTTAGAGGTCTAGTTTCTGGTACTGAAGAAATGGGTATTGAAGTCTACAGAGAATTTGTGAAAAGTACTTTGGGGGTGAAAATTATTTTGATTAACTTGACAAGGTACATACTCAAGATGTTGTTGTTGATACAGCCGGGAAAGTGATGTTGCCGCTGTTGTATTTGATGATGAATGATAGAAGTTTAAGTTGTGTTTGTGTGTTTGAAAGTTTGAGAGAATGTGTGTATTTTAGCTACCAGGGTCTGTGGTTATGCTTGAGATTCCAAGAGTTTTGGATGAAATATGGCTCAACAACACCATTACTTCCAGTTGCAAGGCTTCATCATCACCTGTTCCTGCTATATCCAAGTATAAGGTTAGAGAATGGGATCAATCATAAGTATATCCACGCATGGCAGAAGAAGAAGAGAAATTAATTACTGCAATCATGGCGAAGATTTTATCCCAAAAGGAAGAAGATATACATATGCTTTTAGCTTCAGATGCACATCTCGGTACCAAAAATGTGAATTTCCAGATGAAGAAATACGTTTTTAAGAAAAGAGGCGATGGTAACTAAACACCAAACCCTCTCCGAATCTTTTTTTTTTGTCATGTTTTTAGATTTTCTAGAGTTTGATTTGATGTTTAGGTCTTGCGGGGTTGTTATTAAAATATGTCACTATGCTTAGGTCTGTGCGTGAAAGGATGGATTAGTGTTTCTATACTAAATGATTTAGTTAGGAGTTTTGAACAAATGAATGGCATGTTTTAGAGATTAAACTAGGGTTTCTGTACAATACTGCATGTATGATGTTGTCTGTAATATAAATGGTTTTAACTGAAACCTATAGAAATGCAAAAATTGGTACTGGAATTATACCTCTTATTTCCTTAGTCTAATTGGAGTACAAAAGGCGGAGTTGGCCTTCGATTTTCATAGCCTCCAGTGTCGCTCTGCGAATCGGCGAAATAATGAGTCAACTCAGTCCATAATTTTTTTTTTTTTAAAATCAATCTTTCATTCTCTCGATTTCATGTGTTCAGTTTTTTCAATTATTAATATAGTTCAATAGACCTTAAAGATTACTTCAATTTAATTCCTTTTACTTGATTTTATGATTTTTTAAAAAAATACTTTTTTGATTTGAATCTCTATGGATTTCTAATTCATTCTTGTTTCTCTTTTGAGATTGCAGAGTTTTCTCCACACCAAATGGCGTTTGCCCTTTATCCAGTGTTGTTAATGGCGTTTGCAGTAGTTGTTGTTATGCTTTTTGAAGCAAAAGGTTTCTTGTTCATCAATGGAATTATAAGAGTCAGGATGGGATCAGACTGGGTCATAAGGAAAACTCACCAGAATTTCTCAAAGTTCAAAAGTTTCCATCGAACTCGCCGCAGATTAAGTAACACGTTGAGGTATATTTTCTTCGGTTATAAATCCAAAAAAAATTCCCTCTCTTGTGGATTTTGAAGATATCTGCAGTATATATTTTATTTCCAAACTTAGTCAAGGGTGTCCACATCTAGCTAATTGTGCCGAGAAATCTTGAAGAAGTTAATCAGAATAATCTCCAAAACCCTAATCATGGTAGTTATATACCTCAACTTAATGGGTTTTCATTATCATTCCTTCAACCTCTTTGTTCCTCAAACCTGTGTGAAATCATGGAATCCGATCCTAACTATATTCCACAAGGAAAAATCAAAGAAATCACTGTTATTACAGATAGGATGAAGGAAACTTCAATTGACTCTAATAGTGAAGGAAATCCTCATACTGAAATAACTGATACTACTGGTGAGGAAGAACCAAAACAATGGGACATCTGTTTGGTTGGGAAAGTTATCAAGCAAGGAAAATTTTCATCAGAAGCTGTGCTAAACAATATTGGATTTACTTGGAATTTTATTGTTGAGGAAGATTTGGAAGTTTTTGAGATTGATCCAAAAATCTGTCTTCAAATTTGCAAACTGGATTCAACTCAACAAGGTGTTTGAAGAAAGGCCGTGGAGCATAAATGGGAACCTAATGGTGTTGCATGACTACTTTGATGGTCTGGTTCATCAAGACCTTGACTGGGATCATCAAGTATTCTGGATTCAATTAAAGCACCTTCTTCCAGAATTTATGAATGCCAAAGTGGTGAAGGAGATGGGTGCTATCTTGGGAGAAGTCATTGCTCTTCAACCAGAAAATGGATGTCCAGTTGCTGGAGAGATCCAAAAAGTCTGTGTCAACATTAATCTCAAAACTCTTTTGAGAAGAGGAATATTAGCTGTAACTGCAACTGGTCATACAAGATGGGTAAGATTCTATTATGAAAAACAACCCCATAATCTATGCCTAGAATGTTATGTACTGGATCACTCTAAGAAGGATTGCAAGAAAAGAGTCAAGACTTGGTAGGAATACATGCTCTACCCATTACTCTGGAGAATGTTAAGAAGCCAACTGCAACAAGGTCAAGAAGCAATAACCAAGCTCCAAGAATGGCAGTAAGAAGAGGTACTAGGGCTACTCCATTTGTTCCTCCTAAGTATGGTGTTCTAGTGATTGAGGCAAGAAAAGAAGGTTCAAATATTGAACCAGAAATGACAGAATCAAGTGAGATGGGAAGCGGAGCTAGGCTTGGGAAAAGACAAAGAAATTCCAGAACTCAGTCTATCCCAAAAACTGACTCTTCTAATAATGGCATGATGACTACAACAACAACTACTACTACCACAACACTGGTCAAAAATCAGGTTTCTGCAGTGGATGAAAACTCTGCATCTATCTCTGGAGAGGAACATGTACCTTCTAATACCAAAACTCCTTTTCATTTTACACCCGAATTTTCTTTTTATATTGAATCTTTTCTGCATTTCCATTACAAAAATTCTTTAACTGATAAAATGAAGTTCCTCTCTTGGAATGTTTGTGGGTTTGGTAATAAATACACTAGACAACATTTAAAGGATTTGATAAAATCCAATGATCTTGACTTAATCTTCCTTAGTGAAACTAAAAATCAACTTAGGAAAATGAAGCTTTATATCTCAAGATACAATTATCCCAATGCTGTTTTCTGTGAACCAATTGGTCAATCTAGTGGTTTATGTCTTCTCTGGAAGGATGGTATAGATATACATGTTATTACTTGCCTAGTGAAAATTGATGCTAGAACCATCCAGACCTTACTTTCCTTTATTTATGGATCCCTGAATGAAGATACTAGGAAACAACAATGGGATTTTATGAATAGTATAGCTCAACGTTATAAGCTCCCACGGGCTGTAAGTGGTGACTTGAACTTCATCATTAATCAGAATGAGAAGGAAGGAGGAAATGTAGTTAGCCAATCTCAGCTTGACAAAAATAGAGAAATATTGGATAATGCTAATATGCACTCTTTATCTTATGTTGGTAATCCGTATACTTGGACAAACATGAGACAAGGAGAAGAATTGATTCTAGAAAGACTAGATAGAGTAGCTTCCACAATAGATTGGTTGAACAATTATCCTACTGCCATTGTCTATCACTTGGTTCCTATAGCAAGTGATCATTGTCCTATTCTCCTCTCTACTGCTCAGAATGATAATGGCACAAATAAACCATTTAGATTTAATAGGGCTTGGTTCAGAGACTCTATTTGTAAGGAAATTATCAAAAGTAGCTGGCAATCTACTCATACAGGATCAGCTATTTTCAAACATTGTAAGTTCCTTTTTGGTACTAAGCAAAGTCTGAGGAAATGGAATTATGAACACTTTGGTAACATTTCTACCCAAATTGCTAAAACTGAATCTCAAATTTCTAATCTTCTTGCTAATGTTCATAACATGTCTTCTGATATTATTATTGATCTTAATAAAAGACTAACTTTTTGGTATGATGCAGAGGAAGATTATTGGAAACAGAGAGGTAAGGATGATTTCTTTAAATTGGGTGACAGGAATACTAGGTATTTCCAAAACAAAGCCAATTTTAGGAAGAAAAGAACTCAAATTGATACCTTGCAGAATAATCTAGGTATCTGGTTATCCAGTAGAAATGAAATTGCAGATACTATTAAATATCACTTTCTAAGCATGAGCAGAACTACTAATCCCCCTAGTCCTGTTGAATACTTAGAAAACATTATTCCTTGTATTACTGAAGAGGACAATATCATGCTGACTAAAATCCCTTCTGCTGATGAAATCAAAAATATTGTGTTTAGCATGCAGTCTTGGACAACTCCAGGTCCTGATGGGTTTCCACCATAATTTTATAAGGAAATGTGGGATATTGTAGGAGAATCTACTGTAAGTATGGTCCAAAGCTTTTTCCATTCTAAGCATATGTTGAAGCAGATAAATCATAATTTTACTGTCTTGATTCCTAAAATTACTTGCCCTAAGAGTGCAGCTGATTTCAAACCTATAAGTTTGTGTAATGTTGTCTACAAGATCATATCTAAGCTCCTATCTAGTAGGCTCAAACCCCTTCTGAATAGAATCATTTCTCCTAATCAAACAACTTTCTTGCCTGGTAGATTAATAACATATAACATAATGATTGCACATGAACTTTTTGACACTATGAGGAAAACTAGGACTCAAAAAGGTTGGATGACAGTTAAATTGGACATGTCTAAAGCTTTTGATAGGATTGAGTGGAGTTTCTTACTAGTAACTTTAAAAAAACTTGGAATCTGTGATGATTGGTGTTGTATGATTGAACAATGTTTGTCAACTGTTTCTACTTCTATTTTGTTGAATGGCTCACCTGGAGAGGTTTTCAAACCTCAAAGAGGATGAGACAAGGAGACCCTTTGTCTCCTTATCTCTTTATCCTTTGTATGGACTCTTTTTCTAGAGCTCTCTTACATGCTGAGCAAAATGGGAGCATACATGGTATGAAAGTTTCTAATTCCAGTCCTTTTGTTTCCCACCTTTTCTTTGTTGATGATTGTTTGATTTTGTCTAAAGCCAATGCAAGTGAAGCTAGGATCTTAGCTAAGATTATTGATCAATTCAGTCTCTTTTCTGGGCAGTCTGTCAACTTTGACAAGTCAGGTATGGCCTTTAGCCCTAAAGTTCCTAATTTTGTTAAAAATGAAGTTTCTAATATTCTTCACATTAAGAGAATGGCCTTAAATGACAAATACTTAGGAGTTCCTCTTCTTATTCAGAAAAATAAAATGCAAACTTTTGGTGGGTTATTAGATAGATATGGTGATAATCTTCACACATGGAAATCTAAGTTTCTAAGTCAGCCAGAAAGAACTATTTTAGCTCAAACTGTCCTTGGAAATACTGCTAACCATCACCTTGCTATTTTTCCTATGCCTAAGAAACTTAATGATCAGATGGACTCTATCCAAAGGAAATTTTGGTGGAACAAAAAGAAAAATGGGAAAGGGGACTATCCTAGGAGATGGGATGATGTGGCAAAGCCAAAGTTTCAAGGTGGAATGGGTATAAAAAAGACTGAAATTGTTAATAAAGCCTTGTTAACAAAACTAGCATGAAGATTGATTTCCTCTCCAGAAGATTTATGGTCTCAGATTTTAGAAGGTAAGTATTTTACTAATGCTAATGTCTTACATGGAGAATGTGCTGATAAGGGTTCTTGGGTTTGGAAGGGAATTTTAGAGGGTCTAGAATTTGTTAGGAATATAGGTGTTGGGAGATTTCCACAGGTGAAAAGATCAACATATGGAAGGACAGATGGGTTCCTACCATTAATGGTCTTGTAGACTCCACATTCCATTCTTCTAATATGTGTATTGTTAGTCAACTAATTGATGCTAATAGTCGACTTAGAAAGTGAATATTTTAAACTTGTTGTTTGATCATGCAACTGTTAGAGAGATCCTTAAAATAAGAATTCCTGGTAGTGGTAGTGACACTCTTAGATGGCTCCCTGAGAACAATGGCCTGTTCACAGTGAAATCTTCCTATAGGGTGATTCTCAATGAGTATCAAGTTCAGAATGGCATTAGCAACAATCCTGTTGATATCAATTGGAAATTCTTTTGGAAACAAAACATCCCACCAAGAATTTTGCACTCCTTATGGAAATGCTTAACTGGTTGTCTTCCAACAGGTGATAAATTTGCTAGATTTGAATATGACATATCTACTTTGTGTCCTTTCTGTAATGCCTCTGTTGAAACTATGCACCATCTTTTTCTTGAATGTAATATTTCAAAAGAAATATGGAATCTGTGTGACTCTAACCTTGCTACTGCTATAAACTTTGTTAACTTTGATGAGTGGATTGTGAATATGTTTGCAAAACCAATTGGTATTCATATGCAAAATGTTATGCAGGTGAAAGGAAAAATAGGAGTTATACTATGGCACTTATGGAAAGCTAGATGTAATCTAGTCTTTGATAAGGCTCACCCAAATGCAGGGAGTATCTCTAATTTAATCATTAGATATTACAATGACTGGAAATCGACATGTATTCCAATTTCTACTAGAGATAATAATGCAATTGGCAGGCATCTTACAGTTTGGAAACCACCAACTGCAGATTTCTTAAAAATCAATTTTGATGCTGCATTTGTTAAAGAAACTGGAAATGCAGGATTGGGACTAATTGTTAGAGATGTTTCAGGCGCGCATCATGGAATTAGATGCCGATTCACAACAACAGTAACTCCAGAGGGAGCAGAAGCTGCAGCAGCTCTACTGGCAGTAACTTAGGCAAAATAAAAAGGAATAAGAAGACTACACATAGAGGGCGACTGTAGTAACGTGGTGAAGGCAATAAATGGGGCGAGAAACTCAGTTAACTGGCAAACAAATTCATGGATAAAAGACATTATTGTTATTCTTAATAGTTCGTTTGACTTTTGGCTATGTTCTTTTGATTTGAGAGAAGCAAATAATGCAGCACATAAGCTAGCAAAACATGATATTTCTAATTCTAGTACTGAAATTTGGTTAGAACAAGTTCCTGGCTGGTTAAATGAATGTATCCAGCATGATCTAATCAGTATTCTTCATTAAAATCAATGTATTAATCTTCCTTTCGTATTAAAAAAAAGTCTAATTGGAGTAGAAGACGGACCGGTTTATCAAAGAAAATCAAATGGATAATTAGCTTGCATTGATGTTTTTTGTTACTTAACACACTGGAATGACTAATCAAATGAAAATTTTCCTTGTTTATGACGGAAAAAATTTAAGCTAGAATTCTTAGTTTGTCGAAAATGATGATGTGTTCTTGCTTTTCATTTATGATGTTCTTTACTCTTATAAGTGTCTTGTGCTGCTAAATTGAAATCATAGACTTGAATATTTTTGGAAGAGCATGAATATCTAGTATGTATTTTTGTTATGTTAATGAAGATGGTTGATGTTGGTGTTATTTATATTGGTGAAAGTACATTTATATACATATGTTGGTTGGTTATAGTCTTGCTATTCAGATTATTAATGGTTTTGGTGGTCAGGTATTTGCATTATAAACCTTGGAAAAACATGAGAGAAGCTTATGATGGTTGCAAGAGTTATTGTTTCCATTGAAAGCCCACAAGACATGGTTGTTCAGTCTGCTTGCTAGGCCATATATGGCAGAGGGTTGTTCTGATGTTTGCTCACTACATCAGTGCTCCCCTATCAGGAAGATCTGTCAGCTGTTTCCACGTTTCAGAGTTGGTCCAGTCAGCTGTTTCCACGTGTGTGAGTTGGTCCATGTCAGCTTCCACATGTGACAGTTTAACTATGGTTAACAGTAGCTTGAGTTAAAAGGGATGGCATTTTGGGGACAAGTAACCCCGTTTTTTTCCCCGGCCGTTATGTCGGCCAAAGTATGACTATTTTGTAACCAAATTACAAAAGTATGATTGTTTTGTAACCGAATTACAAAAAGTATGACCATTTTGTAAATGGCCTCGGAAATAATGCACAAACAAAATGAAAAAGACAAATGAAAAGAGCAATCTTTTCTGGTTTATGTTTGTGCACAATAACTTGCTGGATATTTGGGGATGCACGATGAAAAACAAGGAAATAGATTCAACTGTTTAAATTGATCTATTTGCTAAACACATTATTAAGTACCACGTCACCCAAAACATAAGCCGCTAGATATAAAGAATTTCACTGTTACCATTTTTTTTATCGGAAATGCTATTCAGCACTCCATTCGCAGCTCTATTTAGCACTCAATGCTAGGTGTTGAGAGGGTATTGGTTCAGGGTTGTTAAGGAGGGGTCCATGGATGGGTAAAAGGGTTCACCATTTGATAGATGTGGGGTTTAGATGTTGTTGAGCTGTGAGTAGTGTGTTGTTATAGAGTTGTGAATAGCATTTCCGATTTTTTAAAAAGGTTTTGTTAAATTTTTTTTTTTTTTTTTTTTTGAAGCATGCATATTATATTAAATTACTTAAAGAGCTATTACACGTGGGTATATAATACCCAAAGATTCACTTGTTACATTTGTATTGATGAGCCATGAATCTGAGAAAGCAAAATAATGGAGCAAAGTGTGAGCAACGGTCTTCAGATCAGAGTTGCACCGGGGGAAGATGTTGGAGTTGGAGGCCGACAAGCCTTCCTTCAATGCTTTCCACAAGAAAAGCTGTGTCTTTGATGGACACGATAGAGTCCATAATAACTTGGTTGATGGTATGGATGATCGATGCGCTTGATTGAAGATGCTAGTTAGGCGATTGCGTCCGTATGCTGAGGTGTACTGCCCGGCTAAAAACTGTCTATCTCCTTTTTTTCGGTCTTGATCCATTAGGTATTAGTTTCCAGAGAAGACAAAGGTAACTACAACTATTAATGTTACTAAAATATATTAGAGAAGATTAAGCTACGACAAGACCAGACTGTGTGCCTTGTAAAGTTTCACCTAGGACTAAGACAGGAAATGTGCTTTATAGGATAAGTAACACTTACAAAAAACCAAAGGAAACAAACAAAAAGGGTGCTTTATTGGATATCACTTACAAAAGGAAACTACAGACACAAACAGTATTTATAAGGATTACTATATAAGGTTCAAATAAAAGAGAAATTATTTGAGAAACTTACTAGGGCTGGCAGAAAGAGATCCTGGGTATCATTAATGTCTGATTTAGGAAGGTGGGGCACTTGGGGTTAATCATGTGATAACAGTCTAAGGTGGAGGATTCACATGATAGATTTCCGGAAGTTCATGCAAAAAAACAATCTGAAATAGCTGTATAGATAGCCTGACCAAGAAACATTCATTTTCTACAGATAAATAAAAGTCAAAATAAGGGAGAAAAACGGCACCTTATTCTACAAAATCACATCACCATGCACATCATCATCCTTCAACAATTTTTTTTTTTTTATCAAAACTTGCAAAAACTGCAAGCTACAATTCTACCGGAAACCAAGCAACATCACCGGAAACAGCACCCGAACGACACCGACAAAAACTCTAGAACTCAATAGATCTACATAGATTAAATCATCAACTCCACCAACAATTACTATGGAGTTCCAACACAATTTTCCCCTTACAAGGGATACGAAAATAAGACTACAACACCGATTATAAGACTACATCACAGAACTTTAATAGAGATAGAAATCAAAAAACCGATAAAGCAACCTCAACAAATAAAGAAACAAACCAACAAACAGGTGGTAAGCATGTTCCAGGAATTGAGTTTTATCTAAACAAGATTATAGATATGCATGAAAAAGGAAAGATGGGTATGCTTGCTGATGAGAAAGAAAAAACGGAAAAACAATAGCATACCCATGGAAAAAAATCTAACCAGAGATTCAATCCCAGGATTGATTGTAATCATGAATTCCCTCTTCAACTGTTACCTTAAAATTTTAGTGAACCCCAAGAAATCAAAGTTTTGGCTCCCCACCATCTTCGTCATCTAAACACAAGTATGCCAAATTTCCCGAAGTCAGCGATTACTTAGATCTCATTAGATCTGTTGAATAGGAGTTGATTTTAGATTGATGTGTAAAAGGGATTGTCTGGAAGATTCGTATTAATGGGTTGCAGGTGTTTTCTATAGATGATTTGAGTTTTGTTGTTAAAATGTTTTGTTGAACAAAACTCAAAGACACAACTTTTCTTGTGGAAAGCATTGAAGGAAGGCTTGTCGGCCTCCAACTCCAACATCTTCCCCCGGTGCAACTCTGATCTGAAGACCGTTGCTCACACTTTGCTCCATTATTTTGCTTTCTCAGATTCATGGCTCATCAATACAAATGTAACAAATGAATCTTTGGGTATTTTATACCCACGTGTAATAGCTCTTTAAGTAATTTAATATAATATGCATGCTTCAAAAAAAAAAAAAAAAAAAAAAAAAATCCTTTTCAAAAGTCAAAGGCCCTTCTTCTCCTTAAAAGCCAGGTGCATAACAGCTAATGAAATTGTTGTTACTAGTATAACCCGCTCTACCAACTTTAGGATTCCCTACAATGTGGTCCTAAACTCATCCCACCCATTCATTTAACTTTGACATTTCATTTGTCTTCTTCCTCATCATCGTCTACCAACATACAGACCCCACACAAAATCTTCATTTCTGGCCGTCGATTATCATTTGACATTGTTTATCCAGATTGTTAGGTTCAAAAATTTGTATCTCGAGCTGCCAACAGCACTACCTCCTCTTCTTGCTGGTTTACACGAACTAGTTTCATTTTCTAGTGTTCTGACTTTTTTTTAATACTTTATTTTTGTCTTTTAGAAAGTAGGAAGGACTCGATCAAGTAGATGTGATGGGCCCACTACAAACAGTTGTAAAATGTAAACTGCTCTACCACTTCTTTATCATGATCGGACTTTTATATTGAAAGAGGTTTGATTAATTAAGCGAACTTTATTCACTTCAATTCTATCAGTGTTATATTTCCGGCGATATCAAACCAGATTGCCGGTAACAGAAGTGAAAAAAATTACAAACAAGGAAGGAAAACTACTTGGATTGCTTTGACTTAAAGAAGAAATCGGAATTTCGCAGATTCCATATTTTATGACGTGTCGTCAGATTTGCAGACCAAAAAGAAGGTATTACTCTCACATTCTCCCGGCGTAGTATCAGGTTTTTTTTAACGTATTTGATGTTTTGATTTGAATAAAAAGTGTGGTTCTAGTTTGATATGATATGATTGTTGGTAATATTTAGCCTCTGTCTGTTATACGAAGAAGCTTCGAAATAGTTTTATAAGTTATAAAATCTCTGAGATATCTTAAAGAATGTTTTAGAGATCCGATGCTTCTTTCTCTCTCTTTCAAACTTTCAGATCGGTCTCTGTAAGTGTAAACTAGTATTAAGTATTGAAGAAACTGTATTTCATTAATAATCAAACTCTTAAGAGCGAAGAAGATCTTAAATCATCATCAATCAAAAAGTGGAGGAAAGAAAGATTGAAATAAATAAAATCTTATATTTTGGTACACTGCTGCACAGGTCAGTAATCAGTAATAGCTATTGAGTGAGAAATAAATGCAGGCTGGGAAAAAAAATGGAAAGATATCTTAAATTTTTGATATACAGTCTGTGATGTCCATATTTAATACCGTAACTGGCCGCTTAATTAGGACAGAAAACGTTTCTGAAAGCAAAGAAAATAATAAATACTCTTTCTCATTTGGACTTTTTATTATTATTACTTATTAGCTTCTTTGATTTAATCAATCCATCCATACTTCTAAACATTAATCTTCTTCTACCTCTCTCTCTTCAATTACAGAAGTCTACTGTGTTGTTTTTTTGATAGATAGGAAGTCTGAAGAGTTTAAACTTTTTAGGTACTTTTTGTTTTACTTAGATTCTTCTCTTTATACCATAAAAATAATGTTGTGTTTGATTTTTCATGGTCTGGAATCAACTCTGTATCTTTTTGTTTCTAATCTCTATCTTTTTTGTTACACTTTTTTTTTTTGGTTGCAGAGGAAAGGAAACGAGTTGTCTGTTATGATGATGAAGAGATAAAAAAGATAGGAAAAGAAGATGTTGTTATTGTTGGACTGAGAAAAGGGTATGTTATTGTTTCTTTTTGTTTTTCCCTGATTCTATTATTTTGTTTGAAATTATTGGGTTAGTTTCAGATCCGTCTGCCATTGTCATTCATAATTTTTATTCTGTTTTTGAATTTTTGGTAAGATCATTATCACTATGTATTGAGAATCTTGCCTTTTTATTCTAGATCCAGCTAAAGTTATGTGTCAAACATCTTCAGTATTTATAGAATCACTTATAGAACTACTTCAATACATTACCTCAAACAAATCTAAGATTTCAACATGCAGTTATTTATTTCATGGTTAGGGTTGTGACCTCAGTGGTTTTGGTGTTTGATCCTTACTTAGCAGTGAGTTCTTTTTTTCCTTAATTTTTTTTTCTACTTATACTTTTCATAGATTGCTGCTTTTTTGATTGTACCTTCTAAAATAGACTAAACTTTGGGGATATTGTTTCTCAAAACTTCTTGTTTAGATGGCCATTCAATATTTATTTTCTACAGGGAGTTGGAATTTTATATGATCCTTTTTGTTTGTCTTTTTCATGCTACTTTCTTGGTTGTATTTGAGTGTTCCTTTATCTTTTCAGTGACTTTTATTATGTTCACAATAAGAAAAGTATATGTTCATTTGGTTTTATCTGTTAGCTTAATTGGAGGCTTCAAACTTGCATCCATGTGAGTTTCATGGTTGACCTAATCATGATTAAAATAAAGAGAGATGAAGGAGGACTAATCTCTTTTCTTTCTTAAAATTAAGCCTGGAAGACAGTTGTTTAACAATGCTCGTGCTCTTTCAGCTACCTTTGATTGATTTTTTCTGTTAGGCTGATCAATGAAAACAAAGGTATTAGATTTCACGTGTTTTCTCAAAGTGTCTTCGGAGGTATTAAGAAATTAAAATTGTGTAGTTTAAATTCATAAGCAATTTATAGCTTTTAAGTAAGTGCATATTTGTGTATTTCCTTGCATCCGTTTTCTTGTGTGGCATATTGATGTTGGAAAATGATTTCATCTTTCAATGATGAAATATGATCTTGTTCACAGACCTTCAATTTAAATGATTGGTGAATTGATTTCCAAGTTGTATTTGCCTCATTGGAATTCACTTGTATTGAATGTTCATTTGGTTCTTAAATCTTGTTTTATAAATGCTGCATTCTTTGATCATTTCGTGTAATCAACTAGCTTATGAGTCCTACCTGTGTTTTGATTTGTAAATAAACCATGAGACTTGGCAATCCTTTGTTCTTACCTCCATGAATATGTCTGCAATCTGTTTAGATGTTTATTTTTCTGTAATGATATATAAGTTTCCAAGGTAGTGATTTAGATGAACTGGTTTCTTCTTTTCTCGTGCTTCTTTCTTATTTTTATACTATCATGTCCAAGTTGTATAGCTAGATTGATTTACCTTACATTCAGGGATCCTTTATTGTTTTATCTTTCGCCAATCACTGAGGATTTAATGGCCCTGCAGATGGAGACTGAAAGATTAGAAGAGAGGCATAGAAATTTCATTGAAAACAAAAATGAAATCATGTTTAATCCGAGAACCGATCACCCTGGATATGAGAGAGATCTATTGCCTAGTTTTGAACGGAATGTAGATGAATTCAGGAAGATGCCAGGTCTGCATGATTTGGCAGATGTTAAAGGTTCTAAAAGTAACATAAAAAAGAAGACTAAACATTCTATCAACCCTTTTATTATTCCTTTCTGTGATGAGGAATTTGTTGAGAACGAGACAAATTTGTATACGGAGGAACAACATGCAGAGGATTTAGTCGCTGTCGTGGACTCAATTAACTGTGTCGAAAACAAATCTGGAAATTTTACCAACCCGTTTCTTGATCCTCTTAGTGATGAAATACTATCCGGGAAAGAAACAGAGTTGTACACTGAAGAACATGGGAATAGTTTCAGGAAGGTACCAGGTCTGGACGATTTAAGCGATAGCGAAGATTCAGTAAATGTGGCTGAAAACAAGTCTGCAAATTCTACTAACCCATTTCTTGATCCTTCCTGTGACGACGATTTGTCTCAGAAAGAAATGGAACTCTATACTGATAAAACTGTGACAGAATGTGAACTGCCAGAGCTAATTGTTTGTTTCAAAGAGGGATCTTATAGCATCATCAAGGATATTTGCATTGACGAGGGACTTCCTTCTGTTGACAAAACTTTTAGAGAAAATGGTGTGGTGCCAGATAAGGAATTGTTCACCTGCCTCGAATCAAGCAATGAGTTGGCGAAAGATATGGGACACACAACAGAGCCCAATATCGATTGTCAATTTGAGACGGATGGTGCCAACCAATGTGTGTCTAAATTACATGAAGGAAATGTCAAAGCAAGAGATGAGAATATGGTCTCCGACGATTTAAAGGTTCAAACCAGATTTTTGGTGGAAGGTTGCAACATTGACTCCCCAGATGAATCATGCAATATTGATGGCGACCATGTTCAGCATAATAAGGATCTTCCTTTTGTTGAAAGAGAAGAGAGTCTAACTACATCCTCCAAAGAGAAGGACAGGGTTGAAAGTGAATTTCCCATACAAGAGTGTGACAACAATAACTCCTCACGTGTATCATGTGACACTGATGGCAGTGTAAGTCGACGACAATCTAATGAGGTACTTCATCTCTATATCATCTGATTTACGTTTCATGTATGAAAATGTTCCATAATTTTATAATACTAGTTTTTGTCATCAAGGAATGAAGTTATATGCTTATATGGTGCTTATCTGAAATTCATGCTAGTACCTGAACAGATAGGGCCAAATCTTGATCCTTCCCCTCCCACCATGGATGATTTGAGACCGTGATTGATTGGTTATTGTTGATAGTGCTTTTTGTAAACCCCCAAACAATAAACTTAATCCTATGCAGAAAACTAATCGTTTAACTGAAGCTGTTAGTTCTTGTTACCCACACTTGAAAAGTCACAAAGTAATTCATTAGGGGAACACTAGATGTAATAAAGCACCATAGACTTGAATAAGCTCCATCAGTATCACGCGCAAGGAATTTCATACATGGTTCTGTACTCAACTGGAGTATGCATGGATATATGAGGTTCATTTCGCGTAGATTAAGGTTATGCTGAAACTTCAGGACTCTTATCATGGGTTTTCAATAGTTCTATTCTATTTCAATTTAACAACCAGCAAGACTTGAAGGATCCCTGAGAGTCTTGAATCCTCAGTTCTGATTTCGTTTTACATGATAGGTATAATTGCTTTTATAGGTCCAATTTCCAGAAGAAAAAAAATGTTCACACAGAGAAAACTAGGATATACCATGACAAGATTCTGGATACTAAGTTCTCTTTTCTGAAATAGAGCTTGTAAGTCTTATGTCAGATTTTTAGAATGCGACTGATTTTAACCTATATATGTATCACAGTCACAAGATATGAGTGAAGATGGAGAGTCAGCAAACTCCTTGAGGTCATCTACTGCAATACAAGAAGATGAATCAACTAACAGCAACCAAGTAGGTGAGGGTCAGACTGCTGGGACTGTTACCTTGGATTCTGATTCCTCGCCGCCACCAACAACAAGTGGCGGGGAAGAAGATCCAAACACACAGAAGAGTGAATTTCAACGTGCTATTCACACTGTAAATATATTGGGTCTTGAAGAAGATTCACAAACAGCTTCAAGCCGTAGCTTCTTTATTCAACATGGTCATGGGGAATCCAGTTTCTCGTCTGCAGGTCCTTTCTCAGGTCCACTAGCTTACACAGATCCTGCATCATATTCAGGTAGCATATCCCACCGGTCAGATAGCAGCACAACCAGTACAAGATCCTTCGCTTTCCCGGTGTAAGTGAAATCATTATCAGCGCCATTTATTTATTTTATCTCCTACATAATGTCCTCTATACTTCTTTCATCTGGACAGAATACCACAACTGTTCGATGACATTTATTTAATTTAGAGGACAGTGGTTTTGAATTTCACTTCTAAGTTCTGAACATGATCTCTTAGAAACAATTTCAGGGGAATGGGTTGGATTTGATAACTTAGACCTTGTTTTGGTTTTTGGTCATCAGATTGCATTCAGAGTGGAATAGCAGCCCAGTAAAAATGGTGAAACCCGATCGAAGACATTTGCGAAAGCACCGTGGTTGGAAGTTGTGTTTTCCCTGTTGTAGATACTGAATTCTCCTAGTTATCCAAGATAAATTTAGCTCAGACGTACAATATAAATAGTACATATACTTGGCCGAAATTGTATTTGGCTTCCCTGTTGTTTACAGAACGTCTCTTCATTCTTTGTTACTTGTAGTAGATCCCAGAATTTATGCTTTGGTTTTCAATATCTAGCATGCATTTGAGAGGGAGAAAGTACGAAATGATTCAATTATTTGTAGTGTTATGCCATTTTGATTGTAATTTGTGATTGATATATAGAATTTGTTAGAACAGGAATAAGACTGCATTATCACTGGCTGTGGTCCCGTGGATAAAATGGGTCAAAAATTATGAAACAATAAAATGAAAGAAAAGGGAGTATATTTTTTCCAAATCTACCCATATTAATAGTTTCCTAAAAGTTTAAAGCATATTATTTTTAATTTCTAGATTTAGTGTAAATCACGAATCCCCTTATAATTTACTTGGGATAAACAAAATATTCCTCCATGGATTAGATTTAAAAATTAGAGTAATTATCTATCTGATAATTACGATGAGAATTAATGGTATGTTGTGATTCCAAAGCAGGGGCAAATCAGTGAGAATTTGAGGAAAATACCTAAACTCTCGTCTATTTTGGAACACAAAAAAAATCCAAAAACATCAAGTAAAATGGAACGGAGGGAGTAATTTAAATTTCTTTCGAATGTCTTTTTCAAATTTGCACTGAGATAAATTTGCGGGTTTTCTTACAGCGTAGTGCTAGGAATCCAATTCCAAGGGAATCAATCATTCCAATTCTTCGAACCAAACAGGTTTTTCAAGTTCCATTATTCTCCGGGGGTACAAAAGGAAGAGAAATGAGAGGTTTCTAGGTTTTTCAAGTTCCATTCATTCAAGGACTGCTTGATCACAACATTAACGTACCTGAGAGGTATTCATTCAAGGACTGCTTGATCACAAACATTAACGTACCAGGCAGACATTTGAATTCCTCTTGCAGTCGAGTGAACTTTTTCAAGGCGCCTGGTTACATAGAATTAGTTTCCCACAACTAAAAAGGCTTTATTTTTACTCCCTCCGTTCCATTTTACTTGATGTTGTAGAGTTTTTCACGCAGATTAAGGAACATCAGAGAGAGTTAATTTTTTTTCAATTCTACCCATATTAATACCTATTAAAAAAATTAATTGACCTAGTTTTTAGTTTCTAGATTCTAGGGAAAGTTACGAATCCCATTGTAATTTACTTGGGATGTACCAAATTCTTATAGATTAAAGTATATATCCTCATGGGAAATATTTAAAAATTATTTATGTGTTGATTATGATGAGAATTTATGCTTACTAAATAAAGTGTGATTCCAAAGCAAGGGTAAATCAGAAAGAAATTGGGGAAAATACTAAAACTTTCATCTATTTTGGAACAAAAAAATAAACCCTAAAATATCAAGTAAAGTGGAACGGAGGGAGTATTTATTTTTTTGGCATCCACGAATTTGGTTGCTCTGCAGACGAATTCCCCGTATTTGTCCTAGCAGCCCACGGGTGACGGGCCACTCCGTCAAACGGGATAGTTTGTTGCCGTCAGACTGTTAGAATTAGAACTACATGCAGAAAAGTGAACTTCACGACCTTATTCCCGGTACAAATTTGTGTACGAGGAACTTCACCATCATGTATCGGGTACTTGGTTTGAGATGCAAATTATCCCCACTTCTTTGTGCAACTAGTAAGTGTACCGGTTCCGGCAGAAGGTGTCAAAACCAAAAAAAAAAAAATGCACCGGTTTCAGATGGGGAGAAATCAGACTTCACACTGTTCAAAACCACAAGCCCGTGGTTATTGATAAAAAATATTAATGCTCAAATAGAGATAAGAAAATAACAAAGTTACACAATAACAAAGGTAAAGTGCACCAGAGTTGGCAAGCGTAACAAACGCAGAGTCAAAAGACATGTAAAGTCTTCCATAATTTATTTTGCCATCATCCAACTTGATTTTCACCTAAATGTTACTGAAATGTGTTTACAAGAACTACAAAGGAAAGAGCAGTCGCACTTGAAGGCTTGATCTAACCACAATTGGTTCAGACGCCAAAACTTTTCTCCACCACATGCCAGCAAGCTGTGAAGTCGATGCGTGATGGTCACCTTCCGATATGCTACTCTACAAAGAAAGAAAGAAATATGTGACGAATTGAAAGAAACCAAAAAGTCAATCATACAACTTGCGATCTTGACAAGCAGAACGAACACAAATCCTTACCACTCGAAACAAAGAAGAACATGATTTCAATCATTTCATTGATACTCTCAATCGATTGTGAAAGTTTAGTTTGCAAGGATTCTAATGCAAAAATAACCATCCTCCAAGGTTTAAGTGGAAAGAGGGTGTTGTAACAAGGAAGAGCCCTCGCTGATGATGCTCATCCCAGACTATATGTACTAAAAGGATATGAGAACTTTAAGTGCAATCATCTTAGCATCCAAATATCGACTTGAACAAGGTGATACTGGAGGACGATATAGTTTTAAACATCAGTTAGTTTATTACCCATCAAGAGCATTAAAACTAGATAACCTCGGCAAATTTGTATTATAAAAACAGTTGATGAAAGGACAACTGTAGTGCAGCTAATTAATATGACTCTCCTAAAATCGGAACATACCCTGCCATAGATATATTGTGGTTTTAATTTTGGCAACTAATAATAACTCTACTACATTTTTCACTTCCAGGAAAAAAAAAAGTTCAGAAACATCTTTTTTAATGTTTTGTAATATCTGTCCAGCACAAAACAAATGACAGCTTTGATAGGAAGATAAATAAAGACTTTCAAAGAACAAAGTGGACGAGCTTAAAGATTCCAGAAACTGAAGGATACTATTACTCTGGTACACTTCCTATACCTGAAGTTGCCAAAAAAGAAATACTTCGACAATCAATGGGGTTACGATTTTCAAATTGACCGGGAGATCAAACCAACGCGGCCACAGGGGGTTATCAAATTTCACGAGGGATTACCGGTACCAAGCACAAACCACTAAATCATATGGAGTTCGGTAACACCCCGTGGAATTTGGTAACCCCCTGTAGCAACCTTGGATGAAAGGACTAAAAAATTCAAAACTGCTAACAGCAAATGTACAATCAGCCTTTAAATTAAGCCTTCACAATGGAGATTTGGCAATGACACTCTATCCCACTACCCAAGCACAAGCCATCAAAGACACGCTAATTTGTACAACTACTGTACAAATATAACATACGATTGATTCGAGTGACAATAACCAAATTTTCTCCCTTTTATGTTAGTATGTTACAAGTTAATATTATCCTTTATATCCTCGGAAACTTAATCTCTAGCACTTGTATGTTATTTGGTGTGATCTTACAGTCCTTCTGCTGAGCCTTGCAACATTTATTTTTAATTTTTAGCTGATTGCAAGGATCAATGTTCCCACCTAATACGATCTCAAGTCACAAGAAGATATATGATCCTTTCACCAAAATACCATGTTTTTTCTAGATACTCCGCTTTTTTAAGCATCAGCCCAAACACTTAAAGGATCAATAACCCAGAAAATCATCTCTCAGCTAGAAATGCAAAACCTCTCATGTACAACACCTAACTCTAGGTTCCCCAAATAGCGATTTCAAAACATGTCTGCAATACATGTGTGTGTGTGTGTGAAGTTCAGTAGCGCAAACTAATCTATGACACATATTAAGTAACATACCTTTGGATGTGTGTGTGTGTCTGTGAAGTTCACCATCGCAAACTAATCTATGACACATATTAAGCAACATACCTATTGATGCACCGCCTGACGAGTATCAAAACCATAATTTCAAAAATTACAAAGAGAGAGAGATGCCTTACAGATTGATCATTCATATCCTCCACCCCTTGCATTATAATCCTCCTCAACAAATGCAGTCAGATAAACCTTAGGAAAAACAGATTCATCAAATTTTTGCTCTTTCATCATTTTCTCAACATCAGCTTTCTTAAGGATCGTCCGGCGAATTGGAGGACGATTACGACGTTGGTCTCGAGAAAAATACTTGATGTCAAAAACTGTCTCAGGATCAGCAGTAGGTACTATAGCTTTTTCCCTAATAGTGGCAGGGCAACAAACACGGTACTCAGTAGCCATAGGAACTGCAAGCTTATATTCTGGACTAGCACAGGGTCCTGTGTACTCCCATGGCTTCTTGAAATATTTTTTCAGAGATTGGAACATTGACTTTGCACCTGAAGATGCCGAAGACGCTGCCATGGTATAGCTGTTGAACCTGCAGATAGAGGTGCCAGGTAAAACAAATTATTGACTGGATCCAAATTCACAGTAAACTAATTTCTTTCCAAGCAACAAGCTTAATCTCAAATCTGCTTAGAACATTTTATTGTAAAAATCCCTTACCTATGGCTCGCGGAATCCTAAGTGCAAACCCTAAAAAAACGCAAAATGTACTAATTAACCCTAGAAATGTCACCAAAATCCACAAAAACCTTCCGAATCAATCGAACAACGTTTAACATTCACAAAATTTGCAAAAGTTAACTACAAAAACACAAGAGATTCACAAATGACACTAGATCCATATAAAAATCGACAAATTTATCATGAGAAACCACAATATTCAATTGGAAAATCGACGCCGATATTTCGAATATAAATCTGAAGTACTACAACAGATACCGTCCTTACCAATCAGATGTTCGCGAATTCAAAGACGCCTTGAGGAAATGGTATCTAGTCACTATCTACAATAGGGTGAAGAAAGGGTATATTATTTATACTAGTGTCTAACCCGTGCTACGCACCGGGGGCCGTGGGATCAGCTAATTTAATGTGGCGGGGCTTCGCCCCGCACCCGTAGTTAAATACATTAGATAATTTTTGAACAATCTTTGATTAGTTTGATTTCTTAAAGATATAGGAAACTCTGACACCCTTTAGGTATGTAACGATTTGATGATTTGAATTTGATATTATAAACCATGTATTAATTTTATAGGCATGTATTAGAATAACTAAAAAGAAGTTGACTTCATAAATTTTGGATTTAAAGTAATTAAATTTCATATGCCTATAATTATTTGCAATTGAACATAATTACACGTTTTTTTATGTTAAACCTATTTTTTTTTGTTAACAAATTGCCGTATCCAATGGATTTATCTGCAATTTTTTTTGAAATATATATATATCACATGCAAATTTGTGAAATGCAATTTACAAAACAGAGCTTATGAAAGGACCATCCTATACAGTGCTTACATTTCCCAAGGAATCCCCACGATATTTACTGCAGGAACTACGACTGTCATAATTTTATGTAACACCAATCTTTATAATCTAGTAATTCAACAATCCTTGGTTCACAGTAGAACGCAGTATTTTGTATTAAATAAAATTCCAATGTATTATTAATTGACTAACATTCTTCACTATATGTCTAATGGCCATACTTAGTGTTGTGCTTGTGCACATACCTTACTGTGTTGTACTTTCACTTCAAACAGAGACACTATGTTTTGATGGATTTTGTTCTTCCTCCAGATCTATTTTATCAACTTCCGTGACCTAATAAATGCTAAAAAAGGAATTATGACATAATAGTTGCAAGAGGGTGTTAATTCATCAGAGTCTGGAATTCATGCACTTGATGAACATTTAGATTGATGAATACCGTTGACGCGGTTTTAATAAGAGGCTTAGTGTACTTGTAATGTTACAATAAGATAAATACATGGTTGCATTACACAAAATTTTTAACGCATAAGCAACACAAAAAGAAAAAAATAATTACCTAGTTGATCTTTTACATATGTTCCAGGAATGCATGTTCCCAGAGTTCTCTAAGATCACATTATAAATTTAATGCACCAAAATACCAAATTATCCCACAATTTTATTTAAATCACAATGTTATTTTGATTGGATAAGATGAAGATCAAGACTCCACACTTGACCCTTCTTTCTGTTCTCGAATTTCCACATCTTAAGCATCTTCAACACCAATCTGTGGAAAGCACACTGGACTTGTTCAATCAAATACATCAAAAGCAGAGCACTAAAACATTCTTGATAAGTAAACAAAGAAAATCAAAACCAAAAGAAATCCATATATTAAAAAATTAAAAGAAAACAAATAAAGGAGCAGACCAGATCCAATTTTTTTGTCTTCATACGTAAAAGAATCCAAGACTAAGTTGGATCAAATTCTGCTCAATGCATAACTTAGATCACTTAACCATCCTTATAAAATTTATATCAGAATCGCATGTCTAAAATAATCTTTTCCGAGACTAAGACATGGTATAAATATTCTTTTATTTGACACCAAACAAAACTACCCTAATTTCAAACCCTAAGCATATAAATAGAAATAGATCGATTCGAAATCGAAGTATTCGTAGGACAATAAGAACTTGATTCGTCTGAGTAGTCCTAAGCCATAACCCATCTTAATAAAAACAAAAACAACAATAAACTTTAAACCGACGGCTAATCATTACAAAAAAAAAAAAAAAAAAAAAAAAAACGCCGCCAACCTTGTTGTTGAATCTTCGTTGTTCCCTGATGTTCCGTACCACTCATCAAAAGAGCGAGATAATTGCCTGATATTCTATATGGAACCGTATCTGAACGTGCAAATCTAGAAGCTCCGCGTAGTTTATAATACCCCTTTAACTTAATTTCCAAAAATTGCTTTTCTTTTTTCATTGATTTATCGCACGCGCTAAACTTAGCATCAACTACCAATGAGAGAATCACTATAACTTAAGACTCCACGAAACTGTCTTCACTTTACGACACACTTTTGCTAAATTTAGCATTAACTGTCGACCACAAAATCACTAAACATATTACCTGCAAAAAAAAAAATCTGGAAGTTCTCAGATTTTTCATCTAAAATATACTAACGAAAATACTCAAAAGTATCTTGATTTAAATGGAAAACACATATGTTATCTGCATGTAAGAACTGGTAGCTCACCATGAGAAAATTCTTCCACGTTCTTTGTTTTGTCTCTCCCACCTTCATTAGGTGGTGTTGTCTCTGCGAAGAGATGTGCATGCATATAAGAGCTTCTCCAATGGAATGTAAGTAAAGATAAATGTCTAAGTCCACATAGGATAGACATTCATTTTTCCTAAAATTCTTCTCCAACCCCAACTTCTTAAATCATTGTGAAGATGATGTGGCTTAATTTTTGTTAGACATTGTCAAGGTGAATGTCAAGTTTTAGACATTCACCTAGACAATATCAAGCTATCCTAGTATGCTTTTGCTTACCTAAATAACCATTTTTAGCTCTAATAAAATTAAAAAATTACTAAAAATAAAATTTACATTTAATTCATAAAACATCACAAACAACCCCATTGGAGATGAACTATTTTCCCTCCCTAAACTTAAGGAAAAATTGGAATGAGGATGTCTTGTTTGTGTTGCCACATAGGAAACACACACAACCACCATTGAAGAAGCTCCAAGAACTGAATAAACCTTTGTCGAGAAAAACAACTCCATAGAAAGAAAAATTGAAATCATCGTGACTTTTGAACCCTTGCACCAAGAAAACTTAAATAAGTAGCTTTTATTTTTTTCCATAGGAACACCTCAAAAGAACATCAGACGACAGTTCTCCAGCTAACAAATTAAGTACCAAATTTTCTTTATCCTTGTACCATGGGAATGTCATATTTATGTGTATAAAGCAAAAAGCCTTTAATCAGATTTAGTTGTAATTGACAAAGAGTTTTCAATCCCAGGAAAGTCAATTTAGGCTTTCTCTAAACCAAAAGACAGGAATAGCAGCATTGCAGGTAGAGTTAAAGACAAATGGATATGGCAGTTATCGCTGGAAGGTTTACCAGCTTTAAAAGCATAAATTAAAAGCATAAAATTAGTTTAATATCAAAATTGTACGTAGAAAAAATAAAATGATAATGAATGATGATTATTGTAAGACTAAGAGAAAGAATATCAAAAAAGGAAATATTATACCAAGGAAATATTTCCTGGGTATATCTAAGGAAGGAACCGCGTCTTCAATATTATCAAGGCCAAGAATGAAAAGTACCATACACTAAAAAAGGCCAAAATTCCTAATTTTACCAATTCAAATTACCTATGCAACAATATAATGTAAGTTGTGCTATTTACAATATTTGCAGGTCATTATACAATACTTACAATATAATGTAAGAGTTGTTGGACATTCTTATGAAGGAATTATATTATTTGGAGGTCATTATACAAAAAGAGAATTAACTATACCATCTTCGCTAATGCTAGGATTGCTGTCATTCCTTTGCTCCAGGAGCAACCAAAATGATATGACACATTTTTTCACATTGCGAGATCGATATTAAGTTATTAACATCCTAAGCATGTACTGTTTATATTTAATCAAATAACTGTGCCATGTGTGGGAGTCGAACCCACAACTACATGGTTGAGAACCATGTGGCCTGCCATTGGATTTAAGATAGCAAGTATCATTTCCTAAAGTAAGCGAGATTTGAGTTAAGTAACCTTCCCCTGTGACACTTAGCCAAGCAAATGTCAACTATGTGGATCTTTGTCTAACCAAATAAGGAGCCACATCTTAGTAAAATATATTTTATTTCCATTAAACCAAAATAGAAAGAAAAAATAACAAAGATGCATACCTTTACAACCTTTGCACAAAGGCGCTCGCTCTACCTCAAACTTCAAATTCACACAATTTGTAAACCCATACAACAAATCTGAGCCATCAAGGAATGATGTTGTAATAGCATTTTCTGCTGATCTTCAAGAAAATATACTCCTGTGTATTGGAGTTATTGATGATTAACATGGATTGTTCATCTTGTCACCAGCAACGACACTAACAACGAAAGAAAACAAAAAAAAAAAGTAGTAAATTAGTCAAAGATATTCTACGCCTAAGTATCAAGTTCTTTACATAGATACCTGCTCACTAAAATGGGCTTTGCCCCGCACTCGTCATGTGTAAGATTTCCGTTCATCAAAGAAGCAAACATCCCTAAGGAATCCAGGATGCCTTTTTAAGGATTTCATCAATCTACAATAAATTTTCCTTTGGATCCTAGAAGGTAAACGCTCTATCACATTACTGTTAACCTTTGCTGCAAGAAAGAGCTTCTCATTTTCTCATTTTAAAAGGTTTCTAATCTCAATTGAAAGATTTTTCAACTTGATAAGTGCTTCTATCAAGATTTTCTCATAATAGTTGTTGATGGTGGATTTTCGTTTAAGAAAATGAGCTTCTCATTTTCTCATTTTAAAAGGTTTCTCTAGATCTCAATTGAATGATATTTAGATTTTTCAACTTGATAAGTGCCTTGTGCTCATATCAAGATTACCAAACATCATCTCATCCGGAATGCTCCCACTCACTCATAATAGTATAGTGCAACCCTTTTTAAATTTGAATCTACAAGCACTCACCACGAAAACTCGTTTGAGGATGATACAATAGAGGTATCTCGTTTCAATTTATCATTTAAAATAGAAATTTCACAAAGAAGATGAAAAAGAATCCGTTAGACAGATCCATGAACAACTCAAAGGAAAAAAAATGAAAAAAAAAAAAACACTAAAGATATTCTTATGATCATTAAAATTGGCGCATACTATAATTCACAAACTACAGCAAGGCAAAGGAATCTGTTAGGCAGATCCATGTACACCTCCAAGAAAAGGGGGAAAAAACAAAAGAGTAAAGTTACAGCTGTGACACCGCTAAATAGGTTTTCAAAATAGATCCTGAACGCTATTGATAAATTTGGCTGAGAATCTCATGAACTGGTAGAATTAATTAAGAATCAGATATCAAATCTGACTTGAAATTATCTTGACTATTCTCATTTGATAATTAAAGTACTGCTCATGGATACTTTTTTTTTTACTCGAGAAGGGCAAATTAACTCATATATACTATCACCTTAAGTTATCTTGCTTGATATCAACAATTCAACAACTTCTTGTTTGTTGTAAGGGGTAGCATTGACTTGAAAATGCACGTATAAGCAAAGTCAGTAATATAATAATAATTGATTCTTTCCTGCAGATGTTGTTTGAAACCATGGTTGTTTGAAGTACAAAAAACAAACCAGCAGTAAGAATGTAGCCATGTTATCGAAGACTTTCTCTAGGATACAAATAAGAATTGTGATAATCAAATGCATGGCTGCAAACTTCAAGAAATTTACTCGTATCCTATTATACAAATCAAATGCATTTATTTGGGTCGACTGACACGAATATATAATTTTGGTTGAAGCATACATAGGAAACAACATGGATGTCATTCAACAATTCAAGCATAACCTGTTCAAGCACAACCTGTTCATATATGAAATTGAGTACTGCAACGAAGGACTCATATAACAAACGTCCTCCATGCGCATAAATCCATTAAGGAAACCTTCTTACCTGATCATATGGTTTATGGCTCTCCGCATCTAGATCATTATCGTATGAAGTTTTCACCAGATGAGACGACCAAAAATTACCCTGCTCCATGTTCACTACCTAAGGAATCAAAGCTCAAAATATAAGAACTATGCAAACTATCTCATATTCTATAAGAAAGTAGACTGACATATATATCTCACTGGTCATAAATAAGATACCATGCCTCCTGAATTTGTAAGCAAGCCTTGAGACTTGATCGTTGCATGTGTTCACTCCACATAGCTAGCTTTCATACCAGTTCCAATTATCACTGCTGATACAACATATAATGTTCCCACAGTATCATTCACCTGCTTAGAAAGAGAAACATATTGTACTCAGTATAAGTATAATAGTACCAATAGAAGCAACGATAAGTAAAGAAATGAGTACTTAACCATGAGAAGGAGCATCTGAAAAAATATCCGTTATTTAGGCACTACCTCATGACCAACTAAAAAACTCTAAGCTGCTCGCCTATTTTTACTTTTCCGAAATTATCTTTTTCAGGGTTGCAGCCAAAAGACAATAAGTGTCAATACTTCGTAACCACAGTACCCCAAAATCATTATCAGTTTAAACTTACGAATTAAAGAAGCTGCCGAATATTAACGCAAAGGCTACCCTTATTCTATATAGGAAGATAAGTAAACCACAGTCTTCGACTTACTCTCTTCTCACCTATTGCCTACACAATCATTAAAAATAGCGACATGAATCAAATTTCGATCTTAAAATTACTCTCTCGACTGTTTCAAAAAGAAAACCTAAATCAACAACTAAATAATCAAAAAAAATAATATATATATATATATATATCCAAACAAAAATCTTAAACCCTTGAAATAGACAAAAGGAAAAAGAAGAGAAACCCTTCAAAAAAAAATAAACAACTTCACTTTCAAGATAACCATTGTCCAAGGATGATATTAATGCTACACTGATGATAACCATTGTCCAAGGATATTAATGCTACACTGATGAACAACGGAGATAGAGAAGCACATGCAAGTAAGAGCATATCATGGTTTTAAATGGGAAAATAGGCACAATTTAATCTTAAATGTGCAAGGGTGGTACACCTCAAAACGAATAGAACCTTAAGTTTGGATGGGGCAATCACCAAAAAGAGTTAGCTTCTTCAGCCATTTACTTTGTTTACATTATCTCTCGAATATATCCGGAAATATTCTTCTCCAAATTCTGTTCCCGTTAATCCAACAGTTAATTTTCAATAAGAAAAAAGTTCACATAACCTGTTTGGAAATGTTAATCATAAGAACAAATAAAAAATTAATAAATCATAAGAACCCATACACGACATCTGCAAAATCAAAACCCAAAAAAGTAAATATAAAATCAAAAGACAAAATCCAAAATCCAAAAACAGAAAAATAACAAAAGGTAGTTGTGGGAAAAAGAAACATTAGAGAACAAAGATCACGTACCTATCGGGACAATGATCACACAACCTGCAACAAAAGATTGTTTATGAAATTAATCAAACAAACAATAGTCTAAAAAACGATGAATCAAAAAAAAAAACAAAAAATAGTGCACAGTCCAGTTTTTTCGGAGGAATACTCATATAGTACCAGTAATCTTGACTGACCAAACTCCCAGTAAATCAGGTTATCCTGGAAAGGTAAATACTTTCATTTCAGTGAAGTCACTCATCTCTGCAAACATAAATTGTTGATGGTATAGAAATTAAAACTACAAAATCAAATTCTTAATCAAATACATTTAGTTTCGCGCAATCCCTATAAATTCAAAATCCAAAACAGAAACTTATAATCAGAATCAAAATCAAATATAGAGTTAGATAATCACGTAATTATGACGAAAAACTAACAAACGTAAAGAACCCAAACGTCAGGAAGAAAAAAAAAATCCCACCGAAAAGAAAACAGAAATTACCTTGCTAAAGATCAAACAGGATATCAAATTATTCATAATTGTTCTTCTCAACAAAACATAAAACCTAAATACCATAAGTTTAGGGCTAAATATTCACCAGTATTCCCCTAAAAACAAAGTTGGTCGATGGTCCGTGTATTTCAACTATGAGGATCCAATCTATATAATGTAAGTATCTCCATACATGGTTACCAAAGAACTTATGTCAAGAAATAAAATTGAAACTTCCAAAATTAGATAAATACGAAAAAGAAAACTCCCTAATTAGTTTGTCTGAATATATTGTCGCCATAAATTTGGCATATATAAGATTTTCAATCAATAATCGTCATCATACATACTTGACCCATATTTAACAGGAATGGGAAGTATTTATGGTAAGCACCTGCGTTGATTAAGAAAGATATATTAAGAAAATTTGGTGATACCCGCGTATTTGAATGTTTAAAAAATACTTCATCTCGTGTCCCTTAAGAACAGATTTTTTTCCCTTGGAAATATGCACTCATATTTGAAAACATAATGAAAATACCAATATTTTTTAGTTAGTTTGAGAATACCGATATTCTATAATAAATATGCACTCATATTTCCAAAGACTTTTCAAATACTGATTTTTCGCCATATCAAAAAAAAAAATAAACATCACACTAACCCGTCAATTAATTTTATACTAAAAAGGGAAAGGGAATGATTCGACATTTACCCTAAAGATCTTCGAAGATTTCTTTTCCATTAAAGAATCCCGTATTTTTTTTTACTTTGGTATGTAAATCTCGTAAAAAAACTTATACATGTTGATTTTCCTTCTACATGGAAATTTTTGTTTTTTTCCCCCAAAAAAAACGTGTGGGCCCTCCCCGAAAGATATTTGTAGATTTTCGAAGATTTCTTCTCTATTAATTGCTCATGAAAGAATCCCGTAAAAATATTTTTTTTTTCTTTTGTATGTAAATCTCGTAAAAAAAACTTATATATATTGATTTTCCTCCTACATGGAAATTTTTGTTTTTTTTCCCAAAAAAAAAAAAATGTGCGGGCCATCCCCGAAAGATATTTTTTCTTTGGTATGTAAATCTCGTAAAAAAACTTATACATGTTGATTTTCTTTCTACATGGAAATTTTTGTTTTTTTTCCCAAAAAAAAAACGTGTGGGCCCTCCCCAAAAGATATTTGGAGATTTTCGAAGATTTTTTTTCCTTTAATTGCTCATGAAAGAATCTCGTAATTTTTTTTTCTTTGGTATGTAAATCTCGTAAATAAACTTATACATGTTGATTTTCCTTCTACATGGAAATTTTTATTTTTTTTCCCAAAAAAAAAAACGTGTGGGCCCTCCCCGAAAGATATTTGTAGATTTTATCGCTAATCTGAAGGCCCAGATTTCATATTCTATTAAAAATTAACGGTCACGAAATGTAGGGGGGCTAACTTTGATTTCGGCCAATCAGGAGCGAGGGTTTTGTTCACCGGCCAATGAGAGGGGAGGTTACCGCAACTCTCGACGTGGTGTGAGAGATGTGGTTGGGTGTTAGTTTGCAAAATGTTTTTCTTTTTAGTGATTGCTATTTGTACCCATGGATTTTAATTTTGTATCCATTTGATTTCTACGAATGGGCATACTATTCCATATTTCCCTTTTGTTTTAACAACTTTCGCATTGAGGAAGAAGCATTGAACCTAAAAATTTCGTCATCCAGCATTGAGGAAGAAGCATTGTTAAAAGTCTTTCAATGATTTGACTTGCTAAAAGTCTCGTGAATCGAAAGACTAAGTAATTTGATTTTTCCCTTGCACGTGGTAGAATTGAGATTTTTCCCTTGAAAAATCTTGAATTCCCTTGAAAAATCTTGAAACAACTGTCTCTCAAATAGTCCAAGGAGTAGAAAGAATAATGCAAGTTTTATGGGCAATTATCCAACCATCCAACCAAACCATTTCTGAATATATATAGCTGCTGGATGTCTTGGTACTGGATACTTGTTTATGAAGCAACTAACTTATCATACTAACTTAACTTATCTAGAAGTGTTTAAGAATTAAATTATCATACTAACTTATCTAGAAGCTGAATGGAAATTTTTTGTAGAGCCCAAAAGAACAAAAATTGCTCGTGAATATAAGAAAATTACAAACACTAACCACAGATTAGTGGTAATAACCATAATAATAAAGTACTTGATTTCTCACTCAATACAAACACTACCAAACCAAAAATTAGTGGCAATAGAGCTATATATAAAATAAACAAAGCTCGTGTTTACAAAATAGCTCGTGTTACAGAATGTCAAAATAGCTTGTGTTTTCTTTGTTTTCACATGAAATCCGAGAAGCCATCCTAATATTCAGAACTTAATGGTTAGCAACATCAAGTTTAGAGCAACAAATAAAACAAACTATGACTTTGATCATATTTTTGTTTAACAGGTATATATCGCACATCAACTACTCACTTTACAACATTTTCGACCTAGTTTTACAAAACATACTTTATCCATGACTTTGAAATATAAGTTGCCTAAGTATCCACTAACTTATTCATGAATAAGTACCTGATAAGACTGCAAGGTGTTTTGCATTCAACCCCTTTGATGCCAATTGAGTGTCATTCAAGAATGGTGGTGGTATATGTATAAAAGCATCTCCAATAGTCGATACTCGCCCATCTCTTCGCCCAGTGGGTACATTCCACCATGGTCCTTTAATCTGTATAGACTGGTTAAAAAAAAAACAAAACTATTTAGACTATGCAAATGGATCAGTCTGTCCATTATTGTTAATTAGTTACCATAGCTACTGAATCTCTTGCAGGCAATGCTAGCTAGAATATCTCTGCACATGAAACAACTCCAGGGCATACTTTTTCCCCGCAGCCTTTGTAGCATCAATAATACTGAAACCTCTTAGAGATAACCTAGAAATTACAGCTCTCAGTTTCAATTGCAGCTTTCTCAGTTTTATTTGTGCTTGTCCAACTAAGAATTATTGAACCATCACAACCCTGTATATAAACAAACATAAAAATTACAGAAACTTCACCTGAGATGCGTAAATTCACCTGTATTTTGGAGTACAATTAAACAACCATAATCTATTCTCTAATATAGGTTAAGAAAAGATAAGATTCCGGGAAAATTTATGTACCTCTAGATTTTTCCAATTAATTAGCTTGTCGAGGGGAAGGGAAAGAATCATAGTGCTGAGACATGTAGTTCAGCATAAGATTATGTCTAGTGAAAACTGGATACTCAATCTTTCCGTTTGGCTTTAACATCTCCTTCCATTGTGCATTGTCCTAATTATCTCCTCATCCTATTCGATTCCCGAGAAAAATATATACTGATGTCTTTATATATGGGAATGTACATGGTAATCAACAATGGTTTGTGTGCTCATCCATTGTGACTGTTAGTAAGAACATTGCCACCTATTTGTGAACTGCCAAATCCCCAAATGATAAACCCTGCACGCAATAACAATGAAATACATGACATCAATGAACCACATCAGATGCCCATAAAACCGCCCAGTAACTCGTAATTTTATGTAATTTTGATACTGATTTCTACTGTTTCAATATAGCACACCAATTAGGCAGGATCAACCAAGTGACACAACAAATCAAAAATCAAAAATAAACACAAAAGATCAATTTCTGAAATATAAAATGATACGAAGAAAAGCAGAAACACGAACTTGGCGCATAAATATTTTACCAAAAGCTGGACCAATCAACTTCAACCTTACCAAATGGGTTTCAATAAATCGAAAGTCGGACCAATCAACTTCAACTCCGTATACCAAATAGGTTTCAATAGTCCAAAGTGGACTAAATTTTCCAAGTTTAAATGATCATCCAACAATATGAACATTAGTCTACACTTGAATGCAGATAATTATGAACATCATTCCCAAAGCTAAGCTAGATTTGGTTAGCAGATCCCAGTACCATCTAAAAGAAATTCCTTACCAAAGTAATTACCTCAATTTCCATACCAAAGTAATTACCTCCTCAATTGCCAAATCATATAACAAACGAATCTGACGATAAAATATTGTACCTAGAAAGCCAAATACTCACATCACAGAATTGTTTGAACAATGCAGGCAACACAACCCCTACCAGAAAATACAGACCAAAAAAAAAAAAAAAAACAATAATCAAAACAAACAATTTTCTGCAAAGAAGAAACCCTAATTATACCTGCTAATGTTGAAAACCCTATACGCGATTGTAGTCAGAGTCAGGTATCCTCTACGGGACTGCAATTGAACGTAGTATCCCTGCACCGTTTATATACAACTCCATAACTTGGTTTCCAAGAAATAGTATAAGCATATATTGCCGGCCAATCAACCACTATATTTGGAGTAATCTAAATATAGAGATTAACAAATATTTTTCTAGCAGTTCCTAGATTCCTTAACAAAAATATAGTTAGTCTTAGAAAATTAGAACTCGAGAAGATCTTAGAATTAGTGTGTTAGTTGGTCTTGTCTATAATAGTCGAGAGCATATTTAGTTAGTCTGGAGCATATTTAATTAGTCGGTCCCAATATTTAGTTGGTCGTGTCATTTAGTTGGACAGTATTAAAGGCGGTGGAGAAAATTTAAAGGCGGGTGTAGTGCCCACATTAAAATTAGTGTGTTAGTTAGTCATATTTATAATAGTCGAGAGCTTTAGTTGGTCGGGTCATAGCAGAACGGTCCCAAATATTTAGTTGGTCGTATCATATTATAGTGCGTTAGTTAGTCGGGTCACAGTAGCGTTTTTAATTACTTGGACCCTAGTAGTCGGATAGGGGGCCGGGACCTACGGTCCCGGCGGTGGAGAAAATTTAAAGGCAGGTGTAGTACCCAGATTAAAATTAGTGTGTTAGTTAGTCATATCTATAATAGTCAGGAGCATATTTAGTTGGTCGGGTCATAGCAAAACGGTCCCAAATATTTAGTTGGTCGTATCATATTATACTGCGTTAGTTAGTCGGATCACAATAACGTTTTTAATTAGTTGGATCCTAGTAGCCGTATTGGGGGCCGGGACGGTGGAGAAAATTTAAAGGCAAGTGTAGTGCCCACATTAAAATTAGTGTGTTAGTTAGTCCTATCTATAATAATCGGGAGCATATTTGGTCGGGTCATAGCAGAACGGTACCAAATATTTAGTTGGTAGTATCATATTATAGTGCGTTAGTTAGTCGGGTCACAATAGCGTTTTTAATTACTTGGACCCTAGCAAATGATAGGGGGCGGGACTGCGGTCCCTTATGGTGGAGAAAAATTAAAGGCAGGTGTAGTAACCAGATTAAAATTAGTGTGTCTTATCTATAATAGTCAGGAGCATATTTAGTTGGTCGGGTCATAGCAGAATGGTCCCAAATATATAGTTGGTCGTATCATATTATAGTGCGTTAGTTAGTCCGGTCACAATAGCGTTTTTAATTAGTTGGACCCTAGTCGCCGTATAGGGGGCCTGGACCTACGGTCCCGACGGTGGAGAAAATTTAAAGGCAGGTGTAGTACCCAGTTAAAATTACTGTGTTAGTTAGTCCTATCTATAATAGTCAGGAGCATATTTAGTTGGTCGTATCATATTATAGTGCGTTAGTTAGTCGGGTCACAATAGCGTTTTTAATTAGTTGGACTCTAGTCGCCGTATAGGGGGCCGGGACCTACGGTCCCGGCGGTGGAAAAAATTTAAATGTAAAAGTAGTGCAACATTAAAATTAGTGTGTTAGTTAGTCATGTATATAATAGTCGGGAGCATATTTATTTAGTTGGGTCATAGCCTAACGGTCCCTTAAATTCTTTTGGAAATTATATTTGCTACTAAATTAGTGTTGTATTGGTCTACTCAGATTAGTCTGGGCTTACAGCCCAGGCCTCTTTAATTCTTAGAAAGTATTATTTGGTATTATAGTGTTTTGTTGGTCCGCTAAAATTGGCCCATTAATTTTTTATTTTATTTTTTTTGTCATCTTTATTCAATTATTCTAGCTCGTCTTTAACCCGAGATATACACCACTTCAACATTGTCCAAGCCAGCAGGGGAGGTTGAGTCTGTAAGTTAGTCGGATCATATGATTTTGGTGTTTAATTAGACGGGTTATAGTTGGTCGTATCATATTATAGTGTGTTAGTTAGTCGGGTCACAATAGTGTTTTTAATTACTTGAACCCTAATAGTCGGATAGGAGGCCGGGACCTACGGTCCCGGCGGTGGAGAAAATTTTAAGGCAGATTTAGTGCCCATATTAAAATTAGTGTGTTAGTTGGTCATGTCTATAATAGTCGAGAGCATATTTAGTTAGTCGGGTCATAGAAGAACGGTCCCAATATTTAGTTAATCGTGTCATATTATAGCGTGTTTGTCAGTCGCGTCACAGTAGCGTGTTTAATTAGTTAGATCATATTATAGTGTGTTAGTTGGTCCTATCTATAATAGTCGGGAGCATATTTAGTTAGTCGGGTCATAACAGAACGGTCCCAATATTTAGTTAGTCGTGTCATAATATAGTGTGTAAGTTAGTCGGGTCAGAGTTGCGTGTTTAATTAGGTTGATCATAGTAGTCGGAAAGTCGGGGCCTACGGCCCCGGCCTTGGAGAAAATTTGAAGGAAGATGTAGTGCCCACATTAAAATTATTGTGTTAGTTGGTTACTGTCTATAATAGTCGGGAGCATAGTTAGTTGGTTGGGTCATAGCACAACGGTCCCTAATATTTAGTTGGTTGTGCCATATAATAGTGTGTTAGTTAGTCGAGTCACAATAGCATGTTTAATTAGTTTGATCATAGTAGCCGGAAGCCTACCCCTACGACCCCCAAATGGAGAAAATTTAAAAGCGTATATAAAACCCCACATATTTAGTTGGGCGTATCATATTATAATGTGTTACTTAGTCGGGTCACCGTAGCGTGTTCAATTAGTTTGATCATAGTAGCCGGAAAACCGGGGCCTACGGCCCCTGCGGTGGAGAAAATTTAAAAGCAGATATAGTAACTACATATTTAGTTGGTCGTATCATATTAAAGTGTGTTAGTTAGTCGGGTCACTGTAGCGTGTTTCATTAGTCGAATCATAGTAGCCGGAAAGCCAGGGCCTACGGCCCCGGCGGTTGAGAAAATTTAAAAGCAGATATAGTGCTCACATATTTAGTTGGTCGTGTCATATTATAGTGTGTTTGTTAGTCCGGTCACAAAGAGCATGTTTACTTAGTTGGATTATAGTAGCCTCTGATAAGGTCGGGTCCTACGACCACGGCCGTGCAGATAATTTAAAGGCAGATGTGGTGTCCACATAATTTAGTTGGTCGTGTCATATTATAGTGTGTTAGTTAGTAGGACACAGTAGCGTGGTTAATTAGTTTGGCCATAGGACCCGACCGTGGAGAAAATTTAAAGGCAGATGTTGGTTTCCACATAATAATTTAGTTGGCGTGTCATATTATAGTGTGTTAGTTAGTTGGGTCACAGTAGCGTGTTTAATTAGTTGTATCATAGTTACCAGTCGCGGTCCCTTATGAAAATTCCAATATTTTGTTGGTCGGGTCAAATTAGCTTGGACCATAAGCCCGTTCGTGACCCCTTAAATCTTTTTGGAAATTAATATTTGGCGCTACGGTCATCCACTTTTAAGTTGATTTTCAAGAGAACAATGAAGTTTGTTAAAAATGGGTTTTGTATAATAGGTGATGATTGCTATGGAATTTGCGCTATGGTTTTCTAGAATTAGAGGTTCGGGAAGCTCAAAGATCATTAAGCTTATGTCAGATATTTAGTTTTGATATATTATTATCATTAAGTTCATTAACAGACTAATAGATGAAAGTCTACCAGTATCTGAGATGCAAAGCTTCTTAGCATTATTTGCTGTTACGTTCTGTAAAGGCAGAGTTGCATCAGAATTTGAAATTACACCTGAACAAAGAACATACGGTTGTTAACAACTTGAGATCACCTGGACTGTTTCGGCATCCCAATACTAAATATTCTTATCATTCCCGGCATTCAAAAACGTAGTCCCATCATTACCAACCGATATATCATGAACTTCCGCCTCATGCCCCATACATGTCTTCTTCGTACACTTGCTAGAAGAATTGTGAGCATCAAAGTCCTTTGGGAGCTTTATCATCGACGATTTTTTTTTATCAGAAAGGATTGAATTTTTTTTGAAACTGGTATCGAAAACCGTTTTCGAGTACAGCTGCGCATGACAACTGGACGGAACTACATGAGGTGCCTGCCTTAGCCTCCACAGACAACATATTTTTGTATTCCTCATCCAAAAAATCAGTCATAGCATTTGCGTTTTTGCCTGAAGGATTCCATACCACTGTAACAGAGCAAAGAAAAAAATTAATTGATATGGTTCAAGAACTACAATTTTAGTAGGTGTGCTAATATAATCATTATCCCTATTTAACACATTAAAGCCTGTAGTATTTCAAGATAAAAATCAAAGCTACATTATAGTCCATAGTTGTTTGGTTTGGCATGCACATAAACATTATCGAGTTTAAATCAAGTAGATGGTTTTGAATGAAGAATGTGTTCATTGTTTCCGTGCTTTCTAGAATACACGTTTGATCCATCACTAAATGGTAATGTAGAAGAAAACATATCAAGAATAAGACTCTTAGAATTGATATAAAGACAATACACGTTTGTATCTCCATACCTGGTTAGTTCTTTGTTCTTGAACGCCCAACTATCTTTAAGTACCATGGACGCCTATCTTTAAGTACCATGGACGCCTGTTGATGTCCATACATCCAAAATCATTACTAAGAGCCCAAAATCATTATTAAGAGCCTAACTGAAGGCTCTCAGAGTGTAAGTGCCATAATTCAGCTACGCCATGTGATAATCCTTCCACAGATATACCAATATCATCAAGAATTAAAAAAAATAAAAAATAGTGGTTAAATACTCTGACCTGCGATCTTCTTTCTCAGCTGATGCTAAAACTTAGTAAGTGCGCGCTCATTCTAATATGGGATGCAAGCGTGGGGGTGCAGCAATGCAATTATTCTAGCATAACGTGTATGAACATTTTCGATTTACTCCCCACCGCGCAGAAGCTACATTAAATTAGCACCAAAAATGAAAACAAAAAGAATAAGCTAACAAAAACCCAAGAATAACATAACTGATTATACCTGGCTAAGGTTCATCACTATTATCTATGTCTGAGCTCAACTTCTAAGCCCATTAATTGCATCTCTAGGATCCTCTATACATACAAACTCAGGTCCTTCTCGAGCATCTTCCTGCAAAAATCTTTGGAAAAAAGGTTTGCAGTTGCACGGTAACATAAAGTCTATAAATTTCAACATGACTTGATGTGTTATGGGCAACTTCAAGTGCAATCCAAGGGCAATCAATTTCCAACATATTATCCTCCATAACAAAGTGCTGAGAAAACAATATAAAGATGAAAGATTTTCTACATGTACGCTTATGCTCCAATTTATATATACTGACATTAGAAAGCATATAAATTTTGCTTACTTAAATAACTATGGATCACGTGGTTCTGATTATACGCTACAAATAAAGCATCAAATTACTAAAAGAACGTTTGCCTGAAAATTACAATTTTTTTTTGATGTGTTCGACTGCAATGTAAAGAAAGTCTCAATGGATGATAGATATCATAGATTAACTTCAAGGTATAACAGAGTAGGAATTTGCGATCAGCAACAAATTTTGTTCTTCCTACAATGCCAATGCTATCAGCAATTGGGCGTTTTTTTTTTTTTTTTTTGTTAGATCAACAAATTTATTAATAGCAAGAAAACTTGCAGCAAACTACAAATGCAAAGTAGGCCAGTGAAATTTAATTAAACAATAAACAATAGTAGCCTATACCTGCCCCTCTAAATTTTTAAGTAAGCAGGTCCACCAACAGTTCTCTCAACATCTCCAATTTGTAAGCTGCATATTTTGACATCGTTTTCGCCACAAAGTTCACTTCTACCATATAAACGCTAAACCCTTCTCCGCCCGTCACAGTTCGACACTTGCCAAAATTGAGACATCGATAATACGATTGACATTCCAACCAACTGCCCATTCAGAGCCAACTGCAATAGCTATCACTTCAGCCATATAATTGCTCTGAATTCCCAAGGAAACAGCCTGAGTGCCCAAGCAATCACCATTAGCCTTTCTAAAAACATCACCTGCTCCTGCTAGCCCTGGATTGCCAATTAACGCACCATCACAGTGTATCATTAGTTGGTCTTCATCTGGAGGCTCTCATCAGCATTCAATAGTCTGCACATGTGTAACTCGAGTAGTTGCAATGTTGAAATAAGTCAGAATCATCAGGTCATCGCGAGAGTACAGTATATAACCCTTGTGCATAACTGAGCTATTACGGATCGTCAAATGTTTATGCAGGTTGTCGATCAAGAACATACATATGAAATTAATGTTAAATGCTATGTCGATCAAGAACATATAGATGAAATTAATGCTAAATGCTACGCAATTGAGGAAACATATTAGTCACATAAATAAGTTGTACGTGCACACTCTTCATCAACATTATTAGCTGGGGATAAAAGGACAACATCCAAGTTCTCTAGTACTGTCATTTTATCTAGGTTGTTCCAGGGACAATGGGGCAAGAAGGTCGTCAACTAATTATCATCTTTAATCTCAGCATTCAAGAATGCCCAAAGAACAGTGGCTTGAGCTCATTATCATTGTCACCACTGGTACCAAAAAAGTACATATCTTGAATAAACTTATAAATGGTTGGCAAGTAAAGGTAAATAATTCTCCCTGACTGCCATTTCAAGTGACATCACAGATATGGACATGAAGAAAAATTAAACTACAAAATACATTTTTAACAATCAATGCAAATACTGACATAGGAATATTAGTGACAGTTACCTCTGTTTAGTACCAATGATCAATTTGTGTTTGGATGCAAGATAAACTGTAGGACGGAATACTGGTAACTGTTAAAGGGAAGAATATGAGTTGCATTGAGATAGAATTTTGGAAAACTGGGTACCTATTTCAACGCTTTTTAACCCCTATCGAAAAATTGGGACACACATATTTATAAACGGTAGATATATGCACAACAGTAAGAAAGAAACACGATTGATATTTTCTGTTATATTTAAATTCCAATTCTTTTAACGTACCTATATATACAAAACTTCACATTCCCATCTAAATTTTCTTCGCGCTGGATCACTCATAACCTAATAAGCTTCTCAAGGTACCTGTTGCCGAACTTACACCTAGTCATTATTCAAGCAACAATTTATCTACTTTCTAGACATTCCTGTAGATCAAATTCAAAATAAAAATCAGTCTACGGGAAACTAACCTCACAAATCATGGGAAAGAGAAACATGGAATGGGGCTAAAGATACAAACCCTCTACCACTGTCTCTGGGACCATTTCTTACAGTTCTTCATCTAATAGCACTCTGTTATCCAAAGGAGCTCCATGAGTCTTATGGGACTGCACCATGAAGAATCAGATGATAGGAATCAAAAATTACTTGATTACTAAAAAAAAAAAAGGAACTAACTTACTTTCAAACGAATATTCAAGTAAAAATTTCAAACTGTAACAACTTCCAAATGCTTTAATACCACAAAAAAACATTTAACCCTCTTGACCATCACAATCTTCTCCACTAAAGCAAATACACCCATTCCGTAAAGCAAGCACTGAGGACATTTCTTTGAGTTAATTATTAATTAAGTTTAAACCTCAAAACCTTGAACAAAATACACATTTAGTTTAAGGTCATAAGCAAGTTTATTCCTTAGTCTTTCCCACCCCAAAGAAAAGCAGCAGATGTTCTTTGCGGAAAAAAGGGCTTTAAAGCTCCAATACACATTTAGTTCAGGGTAAACCTAACATCCATGTTGTGCAGAAAGCTCAAGACCAATGTATCCTCCTCCGACAATTACAGCTTTGCTGTTCGTCTTTGACTTGATAACTTCATATAGTTTGTCGGCATCGTTAACTTCTCTCAAATAGAAGATGTTCTTGGCATCAGCTCCTTGAACGCCAAAGTCAGTCAACCTAATAACCTGCAAAACAGAAAAATAATTAACTACTTATCGTGGAAAGATTTTACCTAGACAGGTTTATTGTTACGCATGAAAACTACAAAAACAATATTAAGAACAAAGTGAAGTTTTCGCAGAGAAAATACATACTGCAGAACCAGTTGCAATGAGCAATACATCATACTTGAAGGTTGTTCCAGCTGCACTTGTTAAATTCTTGGAAGCAAGATCAGCCTTAACTATTTCGGTGTTAAGTATCAACTCGATGCCTGCAAATAACCATTTTGAAATCAATGACAATACTTGAAATAATGAGGCTGATAATTACGCATGGTTTTCAAAAGATATTACACATGGTCAAAACTCAACAGAATAAAGGTAGGTTTCAGAAATCCCATCTGTTGCAAACGACAAATACCGTATTTTCTCATCTCAATAACAGTTTATAACATTAACTACTGGGAAAAAATGTTACCTTTCTGAGTATAACACTCAGAAAGTTGCCTCTCGCCTCCGCTACCAACACAGACATGGAAACTTGGAATTCTGGCAGGTGCTGCAAAACCACAAAATTCATTTTAGTACATCACATTTGTAGGAGAAAAAAACATCCCAATTTCATTGCTTTAGAGAAAAATAAGCAATTAAAAAAGAGCCTACACATATATACATATTGTACAGCTTAATTTGCATCCTAAGCACCTCTATTTTTACCAGCAGAGACATTTACACATCAGAAGCTTATCATACTCGCACATAACACAACAATTTTTAAAATTTCAAGTTCATATATTTGGTATGGATGCTACTGAGATAGATTACCCATCTCATAACAACATTTCGTAATAATTAAGGCATTACAGGCAACAGTTCAAGCAGTTGATGGATTTAAGTCTGAGAATCCATCCTTCAAGGTCACTATGCATGTCTCATATGTAAAAGGACCCTCGTTGGCATTCGTAGTTTGGATGAACTATAACCACTATCAGACGAATGTACACCATACAAAGAAAACCCACACAAAATGCTAGTGTACTGAGGTACAACAACATTCTTCACATTGACCAGTCTAGAGAGGATAAGCTGAAGTCTCGTGTTATAATCTACATGGACAACAAACTGAAAGCTGAAGTCTCGTGTTATGATCTACATGGACAACAAATAGACTATGTTTAGTACCCCTATGATGCAGATACATTTTGTAAGGGAACATCACTCAAGTAGGTAGATAGTTTTATTGGTATGATACAAATTTATACTTCCTCACCAATAAAATCATCCTAGATGATATTAAACCATTCAAACAAATATCCAGAAAATAATCCAACTCAAGCAGAGCAAACATAATCTTTAAATACTGAAATTAAAAACATTATATGGGTTTGACATCAAAAGCTTTGAAAACAACAGAGACCGTAGGCATAGTACAAAAACGGTTCGGTCTGCTATGGCTAAAAGTCAAATATATTTATCTTTGCATAAATTACTCGTTCAGCTGGAGGCCAAGTTTAGTTACCAAAGGATAATTCAGATGTTGAGCCATCTAATATGTATCAAGGCCTTCAATATTCTCCCTTTGTTGTTGATGCTGCTGCTTTGTGCCCACATCCTGAGAATTGATACATCAAACACAACAGGAGTCTGGATTTGTATTCTAAGATTGATTTCAAAAAATAAAATATTTAAAGTTTTAAACCCACAAATCCTGATTAGATAAATCATCAAATAAATTGAACCAAACTGAAATCAAGTGGTACAAAAATAAATAAATAAACGTTAACTGATGATATAAGAGGGGTTGTGAACCTACCAAGCTCGTTTTCAGGCTCCATTGAAGCAGGATACATGATAGTGGGTCTTTAACCCTCATGTTTTGGTAGCTCCAATACTAATACCTAGCTGGTGGCTGAGAACGAATTCAGTAAAATAAATTGAACGAAATAAATAATAAAAGTATATTAGGGTTCACACCTGCATGATCAACCGATAAATCAATTAGACAAAGAAATCAGGACAAATCAAGAATAAAAATTGATAGGGCTAGAATTCTCAGTTTCCTAGACAAACCCAATCAATTTCCGCTCCGATTCCATCTTCAGTTTCATATGCAATTCGATGAAGAAGTAAACACATTTCTCACCACTATTACGATCAGATACATCAGATTCGGGATCCGACAATTCCTATTATCAGCAGCTATAGATTAATCCTCCTCGAAACAACTACTTCTTTAAAGAGTTGAGATTGACGCAAGGTTAAAGAGAAAAGAGGAGAAAAAGATTAGGGTTCGTACAGGTTGCAGAGGAGAGAATTCAGAAGCGAGTGATTAATGAAGAAGTTTATCTATTTCAGAGAACGGAACAAAGATTTTTTTTTAGGAATAAAGATCAAAGATTTCTGTAGATTTGCAGAGACAGGAGTTTTAATGAAAAAAATAAGTGAAGACCAGAAACTGTCCGAGATAGAAACAATAAGAATTGGAAGAGACAATCTAACGGTCCCGAATTACTCCCACGGATGAATGGACGAACGGATATATCTCTTGCTGACGACTCGCGTATATATTCTCTTTTCTTTTCTTTTCACAACTTGGCACTAAAATCAAACTATTTTGGTATAAAAACAAAAATATGGAAACTAATAAGACCAACTATAAGGAATGAACAAAATTGATAATGAAAATACCCATATATTTGTCGCCTAAAATAGTTTTTTATTTGTTAATTAAATTGAATATTTCCCTTCAATAACCACTCCAAACATTCTCGTATAAAATATTACGGGAAATAATATTTCCGAAAAAAGAAAATTTTCTTTTGCGAATTCGGATTCTAGAAAACGAAAAGGATATTCCCAAATAAAAAAAAAAAATATTTTCGCAATTTAATACAAAAAATCAGGATTAAATTTGGGTCATTGGATTGAGTAAATTAGATTTAGAATTAACGACTACGAAATGTAAGGGGGCTAACTTTGATTTCGGCCAATCAGGAGCGAGAGTTTCGTTCAGCGGCCAATGAAAGGGGAGGTTAGCGCAACTCTCGACGTGGTGTGAGAGATGTGATTGGGTGTTTAGGTTGTTGATATCCCTACTTTTGACACCCAATAAATATATCATTATTCAACAATAAATATGTCCCTATTTTTTTATAACTTTATCCATTTAATATTAAATTACCTTAATACCCTCATCCATATAATATTTTTCTTTATTTCAAAATGGAACAAATTTCTTCCTCTACCACTTCACCACCACCACTAGCACCACCACCGCCAACATTCAACTACCATTCCACCACAACCGTTCAACAACCACCAACCAACCGCCACCACCACTAATATTTCACCACCACTCCTTATGCACCACCAGTCCTCCACCACCACTAGTCTGTTGCCTCCAACACCACCGTCGTCGCCGCTGCCACCACCACCGTCGCCGCCGCCGCCACCACTGGTTCATATATATTTTTGATCAACAACAGTAGTTAATCCAAATAAAAATAGAACCAACAGTATTTGATCCAAAAAAAAAGGATCAACAGTAGAAGTTGATCCAATTTAGTGGATCAACTTCCATTGTTGATCCACTAAAATTGGATCAACAATGAATGTTGATCCATGTAAAATGGAGTGAACTTGGCGTGAGTCGAACACGCATCATCTGACATAGAGTCAGCCATGCTACCATTGCACCACAAGTTCAACATTGGAAGAAATTTACATGATTTAAACTACAAAGCATGATTTGAACTACAAGCATAATTATACTTATCCAATGAAATATCGTCAACAATAGGAGTTCAAAGGATCAACAACAGTAGTTCAAAGGATCAACAACAGTAGTTGATCCCATATAGATGGATCAACAACCATAGTTGATCCAATAAAAAATTGGGTCAACAACAGGAGTTTATCCCACAAAATGGATCAACAACAACAATTGATCCCATAAGAACATATAAACAACAATAAATTGATCATTACCTGTAGCTTCATAAACACCAACAGCTCCAAGACCAGCTTCAAAACCAATCTCGACAACTACAACAACCAGAACCACCATTCTACTACTATTTCCATGACTAATTTCTCATTCGTCCCTATCCACCATTACCGCCACCAACAAATCACACATCTCCAGCACCACCACCACCACCAAAACAACCACAACCAAAATCCAACACCAATTTCATCATTCCAACCAAAATCACCATAGTTTATCCAATAAAAAATTGGGTCAACAACATGAGTTGATCCAAAATATATGGATCAACAACCATAGTTGATCCAAAATATATGGATCAACAACCATAGTTGATCCAATATCACTGCCTGCTTCAACCTAGATAACCACCAACAAATCACACATCTCCACCACCACCACCAAAACAACCAGAACCAAAATCCAACACCAATTTCATCATTCCAACCAAAACCCCCTCCATCTACATCATTAATTTCATAGTTCTAAACTATTCTCATCTACGTCACAATCACTTACAATACCACCCGTCTCCGAATGAAAATCGATTCAAATACATACCTCATCGCACTTACTTATCCACCATTAGCAAGAAACACCATTGTCTATTATGAAGCTTCAACACCAATTCTAACCGTCTGAACCACCATGAGCTCAAACCCTAGCTTCAATTTCTCCAAATCTGAACCCGCAACTAAAAAATTCGTTTTCTATTTGAATGTGGTTTAGAAATTCGTTGAAATCAAAAACTAAAAAAACAAATCTGAACCCGCAACTTGAAATCTGAATCTACAACTCCAAATCGAAAACCAATAAAAAAAATCAATTTCTAATTATGGTTTAGAAATCAATGAAATCGAACACAAATAGTGATATCTCTGTTGATGCTAGTGGCGGACGTGACGGAGATTGTGGTGCTTGTTGTGGTGGCGGCGAGATTGTGCTGGTGGTGAGGCGATGAAGATGGTGAAACGAAGAAGAAACGAAGAAGAATGAAGTTTCTGTGTAAAACCGAAGAAGAATGAAAGAAAGTGAGGAAGGTTAAATAAGGTAATAACATAATTATTTTTTTGGAAAAATTTACAATTATACCATCAGGGATGTTTGTAAAGTTTTCTAAGGATATTTGTGAAGGTCCATCAAAAGGAGGGACAATAATTCAATTACCACGTGAAGAAATTAGCTGTTTCTCTTTTTCAACCAATTTAAACGACAGGCGGGAAATTAAAAAAAATACGCCTCGTTTTTTTTTTTTTTTTTTTTTTTTTTTTGGGACTCTTCAAAATTACTCCTAAACACTTTTATTTTTTACCCTTTTTTACCCCTTTTATGTGTAATTCAGGTATGAAAGTAGCCCATTTTTTTTGAAACAGATGTAGTAATATTTTTATTTTTTGTTGTTAGAATGATCCATGTGTAATTTATATATGAAAGTAGCCTATTTTTTGTTGTTGGAATGAGAAAGTGAATATAATTTTATCGTCTACGGCAAGTGATAAAAAGAAATTTGGGACTGCTGCCAGGGAGGCATTGGCTTATCTTACGTAATAGTTTCTTGCTTTTATTTTTTATTTTTTTGCTTTTTGCCTCATATTCCTGACTTAGTTATGAGAATTTTGTTCATGTACCTAATACCTGGCTCCCAAACGTTGGGATTATTCAAGGTGTGGGATAACTACCTGTGAAGGAACAATACTATAAGAAAGGCTGTACGAGACAAAAGAACTAGAGTTGGAAGTAGAAGAATAAGTTTTACAACCAGGGAACGAATAAGAGGTTCCAGTTGAACAAGAAGAAGCAATGGGTGATCGCACACTCAAGTACTTAGCTTCTCACAAGCTTAATACACAACAATGGCGTATTCAAACAAACTCAACCTTCGAGATCAAGTCGGGGTTGATTAGAGAGTTACCAAAGTTTATGGCATGTTGAATGAAGATCCAAACAAGCATCTTATGGACTTCCAAAGCATCGTCATGGCCATGCTTCCAACAGATACTAATACGGATTGTGCAATGTTAAAAGCCTTTCCATTCTCTTTGGCGGACAGGCCAAGGAATGGTTGTATATTTTGTCGTCTTGTAGTGTCACAATATGGAATGGGTTGAAGAAACTCTTTTTAGAGAGATTTGTTTCCTGCATCAAAGGCAACTCAAATTCGCAAAGAGATTTGTGGGATGAAGCAAAAGGATGGGGAATCATTGTATGGATGTTGAGAACGGTATAAGAGATTGGTGGCAAGCTTCTCACACAACCAATTCAGTGTCCTAATGATAATTCAATACATATATGAAGGTCTCCAACCAAATGATAGAAATCTCCTTGACATGCATCGCGGTGGTGGGGCACTAGTGAACAAGATGGCGGTACAAGCTACAAAATTGATTGAAAGCATGGCTGCGAACACACAATATTTTTACACAAGAGGTAAACCAATGGCTAGGCGGGTTCATGTAGTGACTGATTCATCACACCTTGATTAAAAGATAGATACCATGCAGAGAATGATACAAAAGATGGTTGTTGTTATTGTGCCTTCGTATGACGAAAAGTTGGAACAAGCTAATGTGATCTTTCCAAATCAACAAAGATGGTATGATCCTTATTCAAACACTTACAATCCGGGATGGAGATATCACTCCAACTTTAATTATGCCAACAAGCAAGGACCGGTTCAACAATATACTTTCTACCATCTGAATGGGTTCCAACTACAAAAACAATTCCAGCAACAACAACAACAAACTCAGAATCAAGATTCCGGTCTCGATGAAAACCTCATCACCATAATGCAAGGCATTATATCTATGTTTCAACAAAGTCAACAAGACACTAAGAGTACAATAAAGGAGTTGCAGGCACAAATGGGCTTTATGGCTATGGAGTTGAATAAATTGAAGGCACAAAATAGTGGGAAACTCCCTTCTCAACCTCTTAACTTAAGAGAGAATGTGATTGCTATTACATTGAGAAGTGGTATACAACTTGTACAACCGGAAGTTACTGATATGGGCAATGTGAAGGCCAGAAAGAGGCCAGTTTTAGACGGAGAAAATTCAGATTGTCCCCAACATAACAAGGTATCTAAATCTAAGCCTAAACTTCTTATTTCTACTTACGTTCCTCCTTTACCTTTTCCTGACAGATTTGCTAATGTTGATAAGAAGGTGGAACAATAAAGAGATATTTTAGACATTTTCCAGAAGATTCATATAAACATTCCACTAATAGATGTTACCAAGCAAGTTCCTAAGTAAGAGAAGGTTTTGCAGGACTTGTGTACCGAGAAGCAAAAGCTAATCGGTAATGAGGTTATGAGTGTGGGGAAAAACGCTTCAGCGATCTTGCAAAGGAAACTCCCACCTAAATGCAAGGATCCCGCTAGCTTTACTATACATGTGGATATTAGTAATACAAGGTCTGGGAAAGCTATGCTTGGCTAAGGAGCATCCGTAAATGTCATATCGGCATCTATTTATGAATCTTTAAATTTGGGTTCATCGAAACCAACTAATATTGTTCTTGAACTTGCGGATTGTACTAGGATGTCCTTGTACAGGTGAATCAACTAGTTTTCCAGCTGATTTTTTTGTTCTATAAATGCATGATGGCTTGGATGGATCCATACCCTTGCTACTTGAAAGACCTTTCATGAAAATGGCTAAAGCCGTCATTTATGTGGACAAGGGAACACTCACAATGAAGTTTGATGATGAGATAATTCGCTTTAACATCTTTGAAGTCATGCAGTATCCAAGTGATGTTCATTTGAGTATCCGTAATGTGTGGGATGCTAGATAAGGCGTTGTAAACAATGAGATAGTCGGGCTGACGACTTTAAACCAAACGCTACATGGGAGGCAACCCATTGGTTTAGTATTTCTTGTCTAGTCTTTATTTCTTTATTATTTTTCTTATCATGTTATAGTTATTTTTTCTTGTTGTACTTAGTTTTTCTGATTTCTTATCATATATCATGTTAGGATTTCCCACCTTGATTTTACCTGGACGACTCAATTTACATTGAGGACAATTTAAATTTTAAGTGTGGGGGAGTGGTTAAGCATTTAGATTTGTACATTTTTCAACTTTTTTTTTGTAAATAAATGCTTGAAAATTCCAACTTGTAAATATTCTAGAGTCACCTAGTATACATGTCACTAAGTTTACATATAAAGTTTTTACAAAAATAACTGAACTTAGATGTGCTAGAGAAAAAAAAATCAAGTTTCTTACTTGTTAGAGAGTTAAAGTTGGATTTGATGTGGATTGAATTTATTATTAGAGTTGTTGATCACTCATTAATGGAGACTACCTATTGTTAAATCAAGCGAGGTACTGACCTCCAACTCTTTGTACCTGTCTAAATTTGTGCTTTTAGAGTGTGTGTCACCTTACACTAATTATGGGTAGATTGGCGAGCTGCCCAACTTCGCACCGATTTTCAGCACTATTTGATCTCTTGAGTGTCATTTCTTCAATCATGAGGGTGTTATCGAATTGCTAACTTACATTATCACTTGTAATCTTGTTTACAGTTAGCATCATCCACTATTTCTCTCGAAAATAATAGGTACGTACAAACACCATCATCATCAACAAGCGAAGCATCACAAATTCGAAAGAAAGTTGAAGACGTCCAAGATTTATAAGCAACGGTACAAGAAAAAGCAGATTTCATATTTAAGTAAAGCAATAAGACTAGGAGCAAAATTCTTACACGTTGAAGACTTATTATACAAGAGTGAAGATTATAAAAGAATGGGAGTTATTGAAGTTTATGATATTGAAACAATACAAGTTGTGAAGAATCAAGCGGTAATGTACTTATGCCATGGCCGAAGTAGTTTCATTGTTAATTTATTTATTTATTTATTTATTTATTTTTATTTTTTTTTTCATGTTGTGCTTTATTTATTTATTTTCATGCGGTAATGTTACGCATCGGGCATCTTTTTCTTTTAACCATATTTTTGATTTAGTGTGGCTAGGGCTGTCAAAGGATGAATATCCGTTGGATATTTTGGAATTTGTATTCAATAGGTTAAGCGCTATCGGATATCTAATATCTGATAATATTGATAAGTATGTAGATGCTACATTATATACCCATATTTATATTATATATAGTTTTCGGAGGACTTAAGGGTTTTTATCCCCTTCATACAAACATTAAAATTTTGATTGTTTCCGTCGTTTTGGCTAATAATATTATTTTAGTGCTTTAGTAGAAATTACAAGTGATTCGGATCATCGGAAGAATAAATGGCTAAATTATAAGCTAAGAGCAGTCTGCGACGAAAGCAACTAAAGCTGGTGTTCTCACGGCACCCATAAACAACTTAACTATCAAGTTTGTGAGCTGCCAAGTCTGTAACTCATGTCGTAGCACCATCTGCTTGGTTGCATGTCACGGCCCACTAGTGGCTAAGGTGAAAAGGAAGACGTGGCTTGTTCTTTACCGCATTCGTGTGTGGTACTCCCCAAAGCATCAAAACTCCATTCTCTGTCTTCACCAAAAGCAAATGGAATTATCATTCAACTTCTGTTCCTATCAAGAGAGGGTTTCGACCACTATCATTTCATCTACAGACGAGATGGAGATGAAGAACAACAGAAGGAATTGGGGGTTTCGTTCATATTGTCCTAATTGGGTCTAATGGGAGATGTTTATACGAGATGATAGACTTGGCTGCTGGTTTCTGATTGATCATGGAGGCTGAGAGCAGAAGTGAATGGAGTGATGGAGGAACTGAGACTTAGTGGCGATGGGTTTGATAAGTGCTGCCAGTAATGGGTATATCCCAATTTTGATGGTGCCAATTATCGTTATTAAAGAAGAGTTGGATGGCTGAAGTATTGGTAGAGGGGCCGCTGTTGAGAGTATAAGAAGATATCAATGAACAAAAACTGCACACTACCCGTTCGCAGAATTTCCTGAGAAGAATTATGAAGATGAATATATGTGTTTAATGGAAGTACTGGTGGCAGTGGTGATGGCAATGGATTAATGGTTCGTAAAGGGGTCTCTTTGTATGCAACAAAATGGTGGTGATTTGTATTGCAATGGTGGAGTTTATAATCTCAAGCTGGTGTGCATACTGCATTGTTTCGATGATGCTGTTGGCCGATGATCAGGCAAAGAAGTTGAGGTGCTGCTGTTAATCTAAGTGAATTAATGGAAGGAATTTAAGCTCATGTGGAGTCGATGATGCTGCTGGTTTGTTTTGTGCCGCTACAACCTAAGGCTCTACCACAGCAACACGTCTATGGAGTTGGGGTTCGAGTGGAGTCAGTCGGGTTCTTTGGAGTATTGCACGAACCTCTGCAACCAGTTGGACGAGATTTAGAAGACAAAGAATAAATGCAGTTGGTGGCCAATATGGACAGAATAGATGAGTACTGAGGTGGGTGCCGGAGTGGTATGGGAATAGAAGTCGACGGTGTGCAGCCGGTGTGCTACGGCTGGGAAGATATTTGGTAGTGACTATTTAGTCCCAAATATGGAAACAAGATCTCTTGATTTGAATGAGGACAAAATGAAATGGGAAAGAATAATCGTATGTCGACACCTTGTCTCGCAACTTCCACTCTTGGTGTCTGATTGAGAAATAAGGAAAGTCAAGATATTCGTCTGGAACTGCATGCATAATCTTTTGTACTTGGGAATTTTGGGGTCAGTCCAATGCACGTGAAATGGTAATATCTTACCATTCTTGGAAGATTATGATTGGTACATGGTTAGGATGATGACAACATCTAGTTTCCATTTTGTAACCCATAAAAAGAATTTTTGAGAAGCAGACAAGGGGGACGGCCGCGGCTCCACAGCCGTTTTAGAGAATAGGGTTTCAAGTTTTGTTCTTCAATTTTATGTTTTGAGTAGTGATTGGATTCTCTTGGTTTGATTCTCCTGAATTTATTTTTATGGCTTTTGAGAAAACCATGTTTCATTAGATCTTGTTACTAGAGTTTTTATGGTTGAAGCTACTTGGGGTTTTAGGCTATTTTTAATTAAATTGAATTATGAAGCAATAGACCATTATGATGATTTGAATTGATTAATTTTTGATTATTGTTTATCGATTAATTGAAAAATTAGTTGTTGCATTGCCGGTTCTAGAAACCTTGCACATAATCGATAGTTTTACAAATAGTTTTAGTCTCGTTATTTGATAGTCCATGTTTGGGTTGAATCTTTCGATGGGTTATACTTAGAAGAGCCAGATACAATTTGTGAACCGATAATTTAGTTTCGTATGATTTTCTCGCTAATACAATTTGATAGTGCATGCTTGGGTTTAATCTTTTGATGTGCTATGCTTTTAGTATGAGGGACATTTGCGATACTATTCTACTAATAGGTGATGTCAATAGAACGAAAGATAAACACATATTCATAATTATGTTTCATTTCAGTAATTGAATAGAAGTAGTAGCGGATATCATTAAAACTCTGGTTACCGACTCTCACATTTTGGTTACATCTTTTATTATTTTGTTTGTCTAGTTTCGTAATCTTATTTACCAATTCTTAAACTTCTAAAAATATTGAATTTGATTAGTTATTTTTGATATTAATTAGTAGTAGTATTTTCACACTCCTCGTGGGAACGACCTGTACTTGCCATTGTCTACTAGTTAGACACTGTGCACTTGCAATATTATTATTGTAGGTTTCCGAGCCTACCAAATATATTATGGGATATCAAAATCAGAATATCGATTTTGGTAGGCTAAGCTATCGGATATTGGATATTTATCCGATAATATCCGGTTTCCGACAAAAAAAAAAGGTTTAAAAACTTGTAAAACATATTCATACTTGAAATTTAAGTTCAATTTATCAAACGTATTATCCAAATTTCCTTCAAACACACATTTAAATATTTAAATAATCTTAAAAACATTACTGATAGGTAATTAAGTCTCTAACTCTCACACACACATGAAAATAAATACAAAAACAAATACCAAAGAAAATAAGAAACACAAAGTCTATCGGATATTAACAAACGGATGGAGCCTAATTCGATATGTTAAGGAAGAAATATCGGATAAAAAATTCGATCCGATATTCGATAAAACGGATAAAATCCTATAGGGATCTTGAATTCTCGGAAATGAATTCTAGATATCAGACTGATATTGACAACCCTAAGTATGGCGTTGCTTCGCCCCTCCTCGTCGTGGTTTGGTATGGTGTGGCTTCACTCCATCCCGTCGCGATTTTTTTTTATTTAGTGTGGCGTGGTTTCGCCCAGCCTCGTCGCGATGCATTTTTGTTAGAGCATAGCTCGGTTGAACCCACAAAGCGTTGGTATGTCAAGTTTGGTTGTCATATTTTAGTGAATCAAAATTCATGTTAAGAGTCGCTTGATTATGTACTAGAGTCAACTTCGTATAGGTTAGCTTGAAAGTATTAGGATTTGAGACTTTACAAGTATTGCGAAGACTTGAAGATGTGAAGAAGCAAGGAGATACGACGACAACAATCATCCTTCCACTTGAGGTTAGTGATATTTGACTTGAACTGTTTCATTCCCTAACGTATCTTTCAAGTCTTGCATATTGAAAAAAAAACTGGGAAGCATATTTGAACTCTAGATAGACATAGTATTAAGGAATACAATACGAGCTTTATTGCTTAACCATTAAACTTTGTAGATAAGACATCGCCATAAATATTTGAATGCTATTATGATCATGTATGGGTATGAGGTGAGGATTTCATCCTAGGGAACAATGTTTTACATGTGTTCTAAGGAAGTAAGTTCGTAAACTTGTGTGTGAATCGAAAAGGAAATCGCCAGGCGTTATTGGGATTGTTATTCATTGCATATCTTGTGAACATCCAATATGTGTGATTTAGTATAACCGTTCATGACTCGTTGTGTTCTTGGTAAAACTATTCACAAAGGCCTGACTTATGTATTGGTATGACTTTTATTAGTGAAACCGATTTTAAGTAATCATCTGAGATGGTATGATCGGGTTTGTGATTTTATGTTTGACCAAATATGGGAAAGGGGAACCGATCCTAGTAAGAGGTGCAATACATCACAAAGGGGAACCGATCCTTGTACGAGGTGCAACAAGGTTTATAGCAGAAAGGGGAACCATCCTATGGACATGTGCAACACGTTTTTAGGCAAAGGGGAACCGATCCTATGGACATGTGAAACACATATAAGTTAGATACCAGATATATGTGGGGAACCGATCCTAGTACCTAGTCAACCGAATTTTGGAAAGCTAGTGTGACTATGCACAGTACTCACATGGAAGGTAGAACAAAAACTTATTTTGGTAGAACCGTTAAATCCATGATTTGTGATTGAATGTTATTTGATCAATCACATAGTTTTTGAAAGTCAATGAACCAATTCTAAACTTGTTTGGAAGTGTGACAAATCAGTTTCAAGGTTGAAAGTGTGAAAGAGAACTTACAAAGTTAAGATGTCGACATACTTTGAACACGTGTTGTGAATGTTTATTATTTAATTGTTCAAAGTTATTCCTTAAAAGCTAAGGGAAGAGAATCCCAGGACCGAAACATAAATAAGTTAAGAATATTTTAATTAAGGTTATTAACTTCATTTTTAGGAAAATAAGAATTAGTAGTGTGCATTTACTAATTAGAGATTTTCTGAGAGATTTCGATCATTATTTTTGGACAGAGCATTTCCAGGAATTATGGAAACCGATTTTGTTCTTTAATGAATATCTTGAGAATATTTTCGGTTTTGGAAATTCCTTGGTGTCCAAACTTCCTTGTCTATAAATACTTGAAGTTTTCCTTTCTAGCAAACTAATCCTTCGTAACAGCAAACTACCTCTTGTTGTGTTGCTACTGGTGAAGCCGCCTATTCGGAGAGGAGAGTAACCTAATTAGGCGAAATCTCTTACGACCGCTCAGTTTAAAGTCTTCTTTGGGATTGAGAAGCCCCATTAGTACCGTTGGTGGGAAACTAGATAATTGCGGTTTATCTTTTGTTTTCATTGATTTGATTGACTAACTGTGGTTGAAATTTGATTGCACCTAGTTTGTTTATGATTTTGAATCTTCTCTTCTGATATAAGATTCACTCAAACTAGTTCAGAGTTTCGACATGGATCTTTAGACTATTGTTAGTTCTAAAGACGATCTTGTGATAATCCATTGTTAACAGACTCAGTTCTGTGCGTGATTGATCACAAGAGATTCAAGTGATTGTGTGCAGGTGTTTATTAAAGATCTAAGAAGATTTGAAGACAAAGAAGATATTGAAGATTTCTAATTTGTGGGTTCATAATTTTTGGTGTGCACAGTACTTGTTTCGGTAAAAAGAGGATCCAATTAATAATCGGTTTATCCTTGTGATAGATTGGATTGATTAATTGAGTATATCGGCATCAACATAATTCTTTGGATTAAGAGAGTTGTTGGCTAAATCTTAAACGATTACTTCGGTAATTGAACATAAGATAGATCTAAGGACTCGACGAAGGAGTTTATGTTAAGATAAACAGAAGAGCCTTTGTCTGACTCATATATCACTTGGTTGAAGAGAGTTGATACCAAACAGATTTGTTGTTCCTTTACTGTTTGGAATACGAACCAAAGTAATTGTTCCAAGTACGTGACTTATTCATAGGTCGGTGGCGTGGGAATACAGACGGAACTAGGTGAACTATAGGTTTAGTTGCTTGGTCTCAACTATACGAAGTTAGGTGTAATTTTGTGTAGCGGCTTAATCCTGAGAGTATTCAATTCTGGACAAGGTCCCGGGGTTTTTCTGCATTTGCGGTTTCCTCGTTAACAAAATCTTGATGTGTCATTTACTTTATATTTCCGCATTATAATTATATTATTATAATTAAAGTAAATCACACAAACGTTAATTCCTATTTACTTGATAAATGAATCCTATTGTGTTTGGTTAAGTCCGAACCTTTTTTATCAAGTAACATACTTTTTTATGGGTAAAAACTATTTCTGCTGGTTTTGGTAATTTTGGGTGTGTGGATGAGAAATGAATCTAAACCCTAAACAAATGCACTGCACGTGAGTGCTTTTGATTCAAGAGATCAATCTGTACAATTCTGGCCTAAACCAAGAAATGGCCGTTCCAGACTTGCTTCGGTCACAAAGTGAATGAGATGGGGTTGAGCTTAGGGAGGGAAGCGAAGAAGGTGTTGAGATTGTGAAGGTGTTGGCGGTTTATGACTTGTATCAGAATGGTGATTTCTGGATACTGATGACAACACTTGGTTTTTATTCTGTGTTCGTCTGTCTTGTTTTGGAAATAGGTGAAAGACCTATTTATACAAGTCATTGAGCGCAACCCTCATCTCATAGGAAGTTGAGGAGGTGAAGTGATGGAGTAGTGGGGTCGTGCAGGAGTGTTGATTGTTACACGATCACACCTTTGCCCACTTCCCTCATCATTGTTAACTGTCCACTCTCCCTGACACGTTCTTGTAATGGCGCGTTGCACGCTGCACGCTGTAAAACACCATACCAATACCCCAGTGAGTATCCCCCAGTTTGTGACATGTTTGATGTCTCGAGTGAGTGGGTCGAGTCGTGGGACCCGCAGGAAATAGCACGTGATGCTATTAGGTTAAATAACTAAGTTATTTAGGAATATCGTGTATACTTTATGCATGTAATGCATCGAATACAATTAATATGTATGAAGCATCGTTGTTTTAAGGCTTAACGGAGTAAGTCGTGGATTAAGCGTCTTAAAATAGCATCACGTCCAACCATCTTCGAGTGATCGTTTGGAGGCCGCATGGGCGGGCCATCCCTTGGCCGATCATTCCCTGTGGAAAAGTGACAGACGGTGATCACTAAGGTGCCTCATTGGCCGTTTAACTCTTAGCCTAGGTTGTCCAACCAAGCTGGCAAAGTTGGACGGACGAGATGATCTGCGGCACATGTTTGCGACCGTTGATGGATTTTAGGGTTTTCAAGAGGTGCGCAAGCATCACTCTTTAGCTTGACCGAAATCAAGCATTGACAGAGTTTTTGGTGAAACCGACCGAGCACGCGTGTAGACGGCTTGCCGGTGTACAAGTCCATGCCACTCTGTCTCGCGGAGGTGCAATCTAGGCCACTCAATTTTTCTGGCAAAGGTGAGTGGTCGTGATCGATTTGCGACAGAAATCCTTTGCGGCAAAGGATTTTAGGGGGCTACTGGTAGGCCTGAGAAGTGTATGTAAATTTATCCTACGTGTAATACCGCAAGTGCACGGCGTCTATCGGAGACGCGGCAAGTACGGGTCGATCCACAGAAACATGGGTGTGCTATGTATGATCTAAGGCTTGCTCTACTGAGTTTCAAGTGACAAGTAACAGATATTTGGTTGCCGATACTACTGAGGTGAAATGAAGTAAAACCTAAACTAAGGTAAAAGACAAGTGATAAAAGTATGCTAATGTTTTCAAGTCCACCACTAATTCCTATCATGTGATCAACTATGTTGAGGTTCTTGTTGTCCCGTGATTGATAAGGGCGGTGTCAATTCCACCACCTATCTCTCCCCGTAATGCCTCAATTAACACTAAAGTGCTTTGACCAGAGCACTAGTTGTCTAATTTAGTACAACTAGTCAAGGGAATCAACATTTGTATCTAAGGTTGAGCTGCAATACACTCAACATAGTTGTGACCTAACTACAGTGTATCCATGGCATTGGTATACACTTTGTGAGAGAAAAAGCATTGGATATTTGTAATTGAAGACATTTGATAATATTAAGCATTCAAGACAGTTCAATCATAGTTAAAAACAGAATATGGAGTTAGGGTTTCATTGAGAAACCTAGCAACTAAATTAAAACAACAAACAACCAAATTAAAGCTAAATGACTGCACTGGCTAATCCAGGCGTAACTTCTACATCCATAGAACACTCCTATTTATACATGCAAAGTTTCCCCCAAAATACCTAACCCTAATTCAATTAAAATAAAAATTAAATGAAAATACATCAAACCCATACTCTGAATCCGCGTTTTCTTCTGTCACTTCGTCTTTTGATTGATGTTTGCTTCTTCTATTCCATTTGTGGACCCTAACCCTAACCTAATTCCTTTTATTTCTCACTTAGCTTCTAGGGGTAGAAGTAGAAGCTATGAGTGAAATAAAAGCAAGTAGGAGGTGATGGCGACTGTTGCAGTGGGTGGCTGTGGCAGGAGATGGAGAGGGTGGTGGTTCTGCAGAGTTGGTCGGGGAGTGGGGGAATGGGTTTGCAGAGGTGAAGAGGGAAGAAGAAATAGAAGGTGAAGATGAAATGTTTAGGTCGATGGAGGGGTATAGGTGTATGCAATTTTGGTGTGAGGCGGGTGTAGCGACGGACGATGAGGAGGCCTCAGCGAGCGTAGGATCTAGCAGGTGAGCTTTGAACGGCTGAGGGAGGTAAGCGGTTTTGGCTTGATCTAGTGTTGCACGGGAGCAGCGATCTATGATGCACGTGGAGGCAGCGACCATTGGATGTGGAAGATAGAGATCTCAACGGCTTGGAGTGTACGGGCTCGGATCCGGGTCGCGGGTCGGGTCTAGCTCAAACCCATGTCTTGAGATGAGTTGCTACTTGTTGGGTTGCAACTATTGCGCGCGCGGGCTTCGACTTCTCGCTCCATAGATACTTGCCTCCGATTCTTCGCTCTTTTGCTCCTCAGTTTCTCCGAGCTTTATTTATTACCTAAAAACACAAAATTAATTAATACAAATATTTATTCTTGAAAACAAAGAAAACACAGAATCTGGGATAATATCTGATTTCTAAGCGCAAAAGATGAGTAAAATGCCAATAAAAAGGTGTATAAATATGCACTATTTGGCACCCATCAGCTACGGCATGCCATCTTTGGGCGCGCGTTTTGAGGCGCCTGGCCATGGTCCACCTTGGCCGACCGGTCACACGCACAGGTGGGCCCACGGTGATCATGTCGACATCCTTGGGACCTCTTGAGTCTATATCTACACCCTCCGTTTAGGCTGGCGAAGATGGATGGACACGATCAAACTGCGACAGATATGCATCGCCGCAAACCCTAATTAGGGTTCTAAACAGTCAAGCGCATGTTACTTTGGCCAAACGGTTTGGCAAGCTGCGCTTCTCTTTGGGGAGGCCGATCATGCGGGGCCCACGTTGGGCTAGTGGTGAACGTTCGATCTAAGCCATCCAAATCCGGCGAAGTTGGATGGTTGTGATCAATTTAAGACACTAGTGTAATTCCGCGACCCTTAGAAGCATTACGCCCTCCATGGTTTGAGCAAACGTTTTTACTACTCCATGGCTTGTTCCGAGAAAACCGATCAAGTGAGGGAAAAGTGGGCTCGCCAACGTGTGTATTAGCGTTTCCCTGATCATCCATGGGATGATCTAATCCGTCCAACTAGGCCGGCGAAGTTGGACGGTCATGATGATTTTAAAACTGATTTGATTAGTCTATGTTCGATCGAACCTTTACAAAGCAGCACGGCCATCCTACTTAGGGTCGGCGTTTGATGATGCTAGGAGGTGTTTGTGTGATGCCCGACCAACTAAGGCATAAGTGGGCCCACCGGTGGTCATCATGACAATCGCCTATTTTTTCCAAGGTTTGGCTAGGCTTGTTAAATTGTGCGGCCAACTTGTCTGGCCGCGATCGTTTCTGAGACTGATATGGACAGTCTAGATTTTCCTTAAGGAAATTAAGCATGCTCGATCGGGCTAACTAAAGCGCGTCCATGCGAGACTCTCTCTGTCAGAGAGTGATGTAGCATGTGTGAGTACTTCGTGCATGTCTCAATATTGGCACGGAGATTCGTTGTACTCTGCTGAGAGTGAACACTCAGTCGTCATGTCATGCAAATAATGAGAGTTTGACTGAGAACATAGCACGGAAGGTACTAGGCAAATCATGAATTAATTGTTAATGCTAATAAGATCCACAGAATATTTGGGATTGCTGTTGCACGCACTATTCTGGGTGAATCTTGTGTATTTTATTGAATTGCTTCGAATAAATAAAGTGAAGAGGTTTTTTGTACTCTGCCACTTTTAAACGGCCTTTCCTTTTGCAGGGTGACAACGCGTAAAAATACTAGTTTTACAATTTTAGCCCTGAACTAAAATCCATCATCAACAATACTTCATTGTTGTATTGTCTCGATCTCGTATCCATAGACGATCACACGAAGTGTGAACCGATTAGTTGTATTATCTCGACTCAGTACATAGACAATCAGTTTTGGAGAAAGGACTTATAGGTAGGAAAAGTTCTAGCTTGAGGTATATTTGGGTACCCTTGCATTTTGAATTGGTATCAGAGCAGACAAACACGATAAGATCTAACAATCTGTGTTTGGTGCGATCCAACCTATAAGAAATTTAATCTAATGTCTGATTCAGTTAACGTTATGCAATAGTATGAATACTCAAAAGTTGAAGATATTACTACTTCGTTGACTCATGATCCAGGAGTTACGATAACATCTATGTCTATCTTTGATGAAAGATAAGATGCTGATAAAGAGTTTGTAAAACTCCTAAAGCCTATACAATCTCTGTCTTCTAAAGTACTAATTTTAAAGACATAGTCAAATCTTCTTAAACAGGAGATCAGAGAAAAAGACATTCAACTGAATTGTCTAGCCAAAGAGAAAATGGATCTCACTGTCAAGCTAGAGGCTCTTGGTAAATCTTTTACAGATAAAGAGACACGTCCTATGATTCTAACTAATGATGATGTTGTGATTTCTTCGACGAAGAAACTAAAAGTCCTTGCTTGACTTTTATAGACTGTGATAAAACCTGTTTAACCACATCTGAAATAGATCAAGATGATGGTAGTTTGCTTAACTACATCAAGTTAGAAGAGGATGAGAAACCAGCTTCTAGATCTACTGATGATCAAACGAAATCTTGTCCATCCGTGGTGATTGTAAGGAATACAATTTTCAGTCACTTGACAGGAAACTTATACTTCTTCAACATACGGTGGTAAAATTTTTGAAGGAAGTTTCTTGTCTTAAAAAACTGAAAGATCATTCTGATGAGTGCCAAATAGTGCATATTTCTACACCTTTTTATTGGCATTTTACTCATCTTTTGCGCTTAGAAATCAGATATTATCCCAGATTCTGTGTTTTCCTTGTTTTCAAGAATAAATATTTGTATTAATTAATTTTGTGTTTTTAGGTACTAAATAAAGTCCGGAGAAACTGAGGAGCTAAAGAGCGAAGAATTGGAGTCAAACATCTATGGAGCAGATAGCCAAAGCCCGCGCGCAAATCAGTTGCAACCCAACAAGGAAGACATGGGCTAGAGCTACCCACGACCCGGATCCGAACCCGTTCATCCCGAGCCGTCGAGATCTCGCCTGGCTACATCCAACGGTCGCTACCTCCATGCGCATCGAAGATCGCTGCTCCGTGCAACACCAGATTACTCCAAATCCTCCTCACCCGTTCGGATCTTCTCCGGCTAAATCCAACGCTCGCTCAGCACGTCCCATCAGCATTCGATGCCTCCGCTTCACAACAAAACTCTCTACACCCTATACCCCCATCGAGCAAACCCTATTCTCTACTCCATCTTCTCTTTCTTCTCCTCCATACCTCTGCTCTGCTCTTCCATCTCCCTCACCACCACCATCTCCCCGCCACAGACTACCAACCAACTCAGTAGCCTTGCCATCACCTCCATCACCTCCTCGACACAGCCGCACCACCTCTTTAGCTCTTGTTCTCTCTCTCTTAGCTTCTGCAACCCTAGAAGCTAACTTAGAGAAAATAAGAGCTAGGGTTTCACCAACTGTGGAAGCATGGAGCGATTGACAGAAGAGAGAGTGGGTTGAGCGACATGGGTGAGAGTATTTTGATTTAATTTCTGTTTTATAATAAATTAGGGTTTGATATTTTGAATCTTGTTGCATGTATAAATAGATGATGTAGAAGTTATTTTTGCTTATGCCTGGGTTAGCCAGTGCGTCAATTAGGTTTAGTTGTGTTTTAATTTGTATTTTTGCTACTCTAATCATGTTTTAGTTCAATTTGCTAGGGTTCAGATGAAACCCTAACTTGCTGCTATGTGATTCATGTTATTTATATTCCTCTTGAATGCTTAAACTGTTCTAGGATAGAATTAATTTTAGCATATCAACACATTGCTCTCACAGTGCATGCCAATGCCATGGATGCACTGTAGTTAGAATACCCCTGTGATGATGATGCTGCAACTCAATTTAATTAGATCATTATCAATCCTCAGATTAGTTGTACTCTAATCAGACAGGTAATACTTGGGAAAGATACTTTAGTTGTGATTGATTCTTCTATTGGTGAAACACCTTAGGTGCGTGTGCCCTGTGATTGTTGGCTTGTTTCACTGAGTTTTCATCTATCTCTGTATATATTCACTTTACAATTTTTGCTTTTAAGTCCTGTTTTTAGTATAACTTAGCCTGCATTAGTGCAACTTAGTTTTATCTGCATCGTAGTTTCATTACCCTTCTGCTAGTATAACTTAGCTTCACTTTGTGTTTCATTGTTTCTTAGCTCCACTTAGCTTAATTTGTTGCATTGCACTTACTCTCTCGGTCAAGATCCAGGCGGACTGAGCTCAAGCTTGCCTGGCTTAGCTCATCACACCTGTGTCATATCAGCATAAGCATCTGTAACTTAGCTGCATTTTCATAGCCCATATTTTTGTAATTTTAACAAGCTATAACATCTTGCATCTTAGTGTTACCTGTAACTACCATTCCCTGTCAGTCCAAATATTCTCCTTTTGCTGTAGCCTGCACACTTTTGAGAACTGATATTTCTTTCCTGAGTAAAAAGGTACCTAGCTGTGCTGCTGCTGATGTGCAAGCTGTTAAGGCTGAGCCAACCCAGCTGTGCTACCCATATTACTTGTTGTGCTTGCTGCGCTGTTGAGCAAAGCCTAGGAGGTCAAGAACAAGCGCAGAGCCCGAGTCACAAAGCTCGAGCAAACTCCATGACTCGGGTAAGTGACTCCATGACCTCCACGAATATGTTAAACTAGCATACACCCTTGTGTGAGCCTCTGTGAATCCTTGAGCTGTCCCCGAAGCCGCAAGTATGAGTCTGAAGCTATGAATGAACTTTTGCTAGCTAAGAAAGTTATAACCAGAGCATGACCTGTGAACCATGTTAGGGTAGCATCTATGAATCTGTGACCTTGCATGCTAGACATGTTGAGCCAGTTATCTTGCGTGCTAAACCTGCCACCCTGAAGTCTGTGCGTTTGAGTGATCTTTTGCATCTGTGGTTTGTGAGTGCATTCATTGCTTTAACAAAGACCAGACTCCAGCCCCACTGGTATGTAGAGCTTGAGTGCAACCTGGTTAGCCTAGGTTAGCTGTAGCCTAAGCATAACCCTGAGCATAACCCAATTGCTGCTTTACCTGTGCTGAGTCTAATTTGATTTGCACAATCTGTGCCAATCTCTGCACAAACCTCCTGCCAATATAAGCTGTTGCACCTAATTGAGCCCAAAGCTGTGTTGTGTCAAATCTTGTGTGAGTGTGCTTAAACTGTGTTGTGCTCATCAGTCTGTCCTGTGCTGCTCTGTTCACCTAAATCTTGTTGTTGTTCTGTGCTGTGTGGTCAAGCAAATCTAGTGCTGTGTCATTTCTTTTCTGTAGACTTGCATAAACTGTGTGCACAAATCTGCATAGGCTGTGCTGTGTTGATAGCACAAGTTGCATAATGCTGTGCAAGCACTAGGCTGTGCTGAGTTGCAAAAAGTGTGTTATTCTGTGCACATAAGTAGTAGGCTGCACATAAGCTGGAAACCAACCTCTGTGCCCTGCCAGAGCTGGGCATAAGTCTTGCACAATCTGTGCCAATCCCTGCACCAAAGCAACCTGAGTACATGCTGTGCAGTGGACAAAACCCACACAGCTGAAGCCCAACCTGGGCTTTACATTCTGCCAACATACTAAGCCCACATAAGCCTCTCTGCTGGGCTCAACTCACTGCTGGGCCGCTTCTGCCTAAGCTGGGCTCTGCTGCTGGGCTGCTCACAATCAAACTGCTGGGCTGCGCACAAAACTCAGCCCACATACTGAGTCACACCATCTGGGCTGCTTAGGCTAAAACAAAACTGAGCCCACTGTCCACTAGGCTTGGCACAACCACGTAAGCCAAACTACTGGACTGAGCCTTTCCACTGGGCTGTGCAATAGACTAAGCCCCCATCTGCTGGGCTGTGCACAAAGATTTCAGCCCACACCCATTAAGCATTGCACACAACTACTGGGCTTCCCACAAAAACCAAATGAAACCCTTACAAACCAAATCCCAAACAAACCAAATCCCAATAAACCAAATTCCCACATAAACCAAAGCCCATTTTCATGTTATATTTGTAAGAATGTTAATGTTTCTGTACATTATCTTTTGGGTTGACCCTCAACTCTTTAGATTATTAGTGTATGGTAAATTTTTGTATATAATCCAGTAGGACTTGTTAAAATTTTCTTTTCTTGAATCGGTTGAGTCTTCTTGTGCATATATTATGCTAATCCGATATGATCTCCGTTGAGAATGTTGGATTCTAGCCTTGACTAAAGAAGCTCAACCTTGCTCCGCCGACATCCGGTAATCTCTTCCCTTTTCTCTTATCAGCATAGTTCTCTCGGTATGTGACTGTTTAAATTTTTCTATCTGTCGACACATTGAGGACAATGTTTGATTTAGGTTTGGGGGTGCATTTGCATATAGAGTTTTTAGTCTTTTTAATCTTTTATTTTCAAAAAAAAAAAAAAAAAAAAAAAAAAATTCAAAACTCTTTTTGTAAAAACCTCCAACTTTTAGAGATTTTAGAGTCACTAGCATGCTTCTAGCTATGTTTACATAGAGAATCTGACCGAAATAACAAAAGTTAGAAGTTTACCGGAGAACACAATCGGGTTCCTTAGTTGATTAGAGCGTTAAAGTTGGATTTAACCATACCGGAGGGCGAATTAGGTGCTGTTTAGATATTCAGTAGTAGAATTGTGATCACACATAGTGGAGACTACCCAATTTACATCAAGTGAGGCACCAACCTTCAATTTTTTGCAACTTTCTAGAAAAGCTGTTAGAGTGTGTGTCACCGTACGTAAATTCCGGGTAGGAATAGTGAGCTACCCAACTTCGCACCAATTTCAGCACTACTTTTGATCTCTTGAGTGCTAGTTTTTGTCAATCATGAGGGTGACGTCTAAAGATGAAAACTCCTTCTAAATACCGATTTGCCGTTAGCATCACTCTCTCTCTCAATCGGCAAGACCCATAGAAACACATCGTCGTCAAAGAAACGGAGCATCATCGAATATTGAAAGAAAAATTGATATAGTCCAAGGTTTTTGTGCAACAAAGAAAAGAAAATAGGATGAGAATTAATAAAATTTATAAAATCAAGACAATACAAGTTGTGGAAAAATTGAGTGATAAAGTCCTTTGTCCATGGAGTTAGTTGTGTCATTACTTGTATTTTTATTTTCACTTTTTGTAAATTAAAAAAATCAAAAAAATCAAAAAAAAAAAAAAAAAAAATCAATCAAAAAATATTGTAGTTTATTTTTGCTACCACCATGGTAAAGAAGAATTTAAAAAGAAAAATCCAAACAACAAGGAATTTGAGTAGAAAAGTTAAAAATTGTCAAGTTTTGTGAAGTTTAGAAGTTCGTCATCAACATTTGAAGACCGAAGACCGAAGAGTGAAGACGTTTCTATGGTTCTTATGAGAGAGTGATATTAATTGCCGATCGGGTGAGAAGTGAGTGAGTACTCCCACCCCTTGCTAATGGTTGATTTCCTTTCTTAGAGATCGAAAAGATTCTTTTTGTCCACACTTCGTGGAGTCTCCAGTTTTATTTCGGAAGGTTATCCTTCTTACCTACAACGTGTGCGGATTTCTCTCTTTATTCCTGCTTGCACACATGAGAGACTAAAAAGCGATCTTTTTGAGTGCAATTATCATAAAACCCTAATGGTGAGGCGAAGTTGAGACTTATGATCACAATCGAATCCGAATTCTTTCATATGGTATGGTTACTTCTCGCTCAAAGACTTAAGGATGAGAATGCGTTCTTTGGTAGTTCTAACTTCATGTTACTAGCATGCAAAAACTCTATGTCCTCATAGCTTCTTGGAGGCTTGAGACTCTTTTACACTCTGAAGTTGGAGAAGGTTTTGTGGGTACACCTCTTGTAAACCCTCACGAGACTACAACTCGTCCACTAGGGACACCTAGGGGTTTAAAGGCTTAGTGCATACGCTAAATGCATTCGAGAGACCTACGACAAAGTGGTATAGTTAGGATTTCTTCATTTCTGTTTCACTTGAGGACAAGTAAAATTCAGGTTTGGGGGTATTTGATGAGTGCCAAATAGTGCATATTTCTACACCTTTTTATTGGCATTTTACTCATCTTTTGCGCTTAGAAATCAGATATTATCCCGCATTCTCGTGTTTTCCTTGTTTTCAAGAATAAATATTTGTATTAATTAATTTTGTGTTTTTAGGTACTAAATAAAGTCCTGAGAAACCGAGGAGCTAAAGAGCGAAGAATTGGAGTCAAACATCTATGGAGCAGATAGTCAAAGCCCGCGCAAATCAGTTGCAACCCAACAAGGAAGACATGGGCTAGAGCTACCCACGACCCGGATCCGAACCCGTTCATCCCGAGCCGTCGAGATCTCGCCTGGCTACATCCAACGGTCGCTACCTCCATGCGCATCGAAGATCGCTGCTCCCGTGCAACACCAGATTACTCCAAATCCTCCTCAGCCGTTCAGATCTTCTCCAACTAAATCCAACGCTCGCTCAGCACGTCCCATCAGCATTCGATGCCTCCGCTTCACAACAAAACTCTCTACACCCTATACCCCCATCGAGCAAACCCTATTCTCTACTCCATCTTCTCTTTCTTCTCCTCCATACCTCTGCTCTGCTCTTCCATCTCCCTCACCACCACCATCTCCTGCCATAGCTACCAACTGCTACCAGCCGCCTCGCCATCACCTCCATCACCTCCTGACACAGCCGCACCACCTCTTTAGCTCTTGTTCTCTCTCTCTTAGCTTCTGCAACCCTAGAAGCTAACTTAGAGAAAATAAGAGCTAGGGTTTCACCAACTGTGGAAGCATGGAGCGATTGACAAAGAGAGAGTGGGTTGAGCGACATGGGTGAGAGTATTTTGATTTAATTTCTGTTTTATAATAAATTAGGGTTTGATATTTTGAATCTTGTTGCATGTATAAATAGATGATGTAGAAGTTATTTTTGCTTATGCCTGGATTAGCCAGAGCATCCTTGTAGATTTAATTTGTGTTATTTTTATGTTTTAATTTAGTTGTTAGGGTTTCATTGAAACCCTAATTCTCTGTTTTGAGTTCAACTATGCTTGAATGTTCTTGAGAGCTTAAATTACATATACAACTTCAATTCTAATGCCCAATACTTTACTCTCACAATGGATACTTTAAATTATAGATCCATTGTAGTTAGACTACAACTGTGTTGTTGTATTGCAGCTCAAGCCTTAGAACTAGATGCTAATTCCCTTGATTTGGTTGTGCTTAATTAGACAACCGATGCTCCGGGTTAGTTCCTTAGCTGAATATTGAAGTATCACTAGGAGAAACTCCTAAGATAGGTGGTAGAAGTGACAAGCTTCACTTATCTGATATAGGAACAAGACATTCAACTAGTTGAGCACATAATAGGAATTCAGAGGTGGATTTGAAGACCTAGCAATCCTTTACTCTCACTGTTTACCTTAGTTTAGAATCACTTCAGTTCAAAATCAGCCGTATCGGCACAAAATATCTGTTGTCACTATGTTACTTATTTAGAATTCAGTTGAAGAAGCCTTAGATCATACAAGAAGCACCCCTCGTCTCTGTGGATCGACCCGTACTTGCCGCGTCTCCGATAGACGCCGTGCACTTGCGGTTATCACCGTAGGCCAAAAATATACATATTCCGAGGCCTACCACATTCCTC